>VDFB02312345.1:0-10885 GCA_007258455.2 Sequoia sempervirens
CTCAGCCACGTCACAAGGTTCGAAGCAAAGAAAATAAATCCAACCTTCCAGAGTTTGAAATCAGCTTGAAATGCAAAAAATTGAGAAACTTTCTAAAAATAGTAGGTTAGGGCAAGTTGGGGGCATAATGAACAATTCGCCCTAAGTCAAACAAATAGCTGGAAAATTCATCTAAGTTCGGCAAAATGGAAGCTTGACACCCTCAAATCCGCTCTAGGAGCTTGAAGAGCCATGAAAAATCCATTAAGTCTGAGAAATTTGAAGTCCAGCATGCCAAATGCTCCCTAGCTACTTGAGGATGGCTGAAAATTCTTCTAAGTGCTTGAAATTGGAAGTAGACATGGTGAAATGCGCCCTTGAAGCTGAAGATTGATGGAAAATTTACTAAGTCTGAAACTTGAAGCTCCCTACCCCATATGCGCCCTTGCAAGCTTGAAGAGAGTTGAAGTTTTCTCTAAGTATCCAAATTTGAAGTAGGCCCCCTTGTATGTACCTTTGACTTGAAGGAAACCTTGAAAACGTCTAAGTATTGAAAACTCAAAGTTGCCACCCTCGTATGCACCCAAGAACTTGAGGAAGGGTAAGAAAAGTTTCTAAGTCTTGCAAATTTGAAGCTCACCCATGGAAATGTGCCCTTGGAAGGTTGGAAGGCTGAAAAAACATTCTAAGTGTTCTAAACTTGAAGCTAAACGCCTCATATGCGCCCTAAGCAAAGAGGAGAAACTTGAAAATATTCTAAGGCATTTAAATTTGAAGCTTGACACTCCATATGCGCCCAAGGAGAGGAGAGGGTGGTTAAAAGTTTCTAAGGCATGAAAATTTGAAGGAAGCACCCCTATATGCACCTAAGAGAAAAGAGGGGAGTTAGAATTTGAAGCAAGGACCCTAGAATGCGCCCAACCTTGAGATGGCATTGTAAATTTGTCTAAGTCCCTAAAACTTGAAGCTCAACTAGCCATATGCGCCCAACTTTGGAGGAAGAGTTAGAATTTTTTTTCTAAGTGTCCAAAACTTGAAGTATGACCCTCTATATGAGCCTTGACTTGTAGGAAGAGTTTGAAGATATTCTAAGAGTTGAAAATTGAAAGTAGCACCCAACAAATGCGCCTTAACTCAAGAGAAAGTGTAGAGAATTTTCTAAGGTAAACAAACTCAAAGTATGAAGGGTGAAATGCGCCTTCACTTGGAGATGGAGTTTGAAATTTTTTCTAAGTGTGGTAAACTTAAAGCTACTACCCCCAAATGCGCCTAGGTCAAGAATTGAGTGTTGGAATTTTTCTAAGTCATGCAAATTGAAAGCAAGACCTAGTAAATGCGCCCCAAGTTAAAGAGAAGTCTAAGGCATGAAAATTGGAAATAGAGAGAGTCAAATGCGCCTATCTTGAGGAGTTGATTGAAAATTTGTCTAAGTGTTCAAAACTTGAAGTAAGACCCCTTGAGTGCGCCCTTGGAAGGAGATGCTTAAGAAAATTTCCTAAGTATGAGGAATGAAAGTTGGAGAGTCTAAATGCGCCTAAAGACTAGAAGTTGGGGAAATGTTTTATGATGTTGAAATTGGGACCTGAAGATGATAAATGCGCCTAAGCTTGTCATTAAATGATGGAATTTTAATGAAAGATTGTTCTAGGAAAAAACGCCCAAGGTTGGAGAAGTTGAATAAACATTAATAAAAATATTCTCAAGGGTGGAAAAGATTAAATGTACCCCTTCGTGTCTGCACATGAAAACTTGAGGTTGAGAAATATTTTGGGGAAATATTTTGGGAAGTCTTGAAAAATGTTGCAAGAGGAAAATAATTTTGCCTGGCAATTTTAAAATGTTGGAGCTCACGATTGATGAAGCTTCTCTGGGAGAAATATAAATTTTTCTAAGGCACTGAAGAATGAAATAAAATCTTCCTAAGGCAAGGATGAAATTTTAAATGCCGGAGTTGTTTTAATAAATTTCCAAAGATATCTCAGTCAACTGGATGTTACATGTAGTCAAGGGGGGAAATTTTAAATTTTGAATGAGAAAGGAATCTCCAGCAATAGTAAATTCCTATGACAACTCTATGACGACTAAGCATAATCTCTCCCGAATTGAAAATTTTCAATTAATGGGGAAGTGAATTTATGGCAACTGCTAAACTAGGCGCCCCTCTCAATTGTATAAACTCTGAAGCTATTCATTTTTCTTCACAAATTGCAGAGTTGAGATTGTAAGAGTGCTGAAACTGAAGGTAGCTGCTGAGTGAGTGGAAAATTTTTGAGCTGAGTGAATTATTTTTCTAAGTACTAAAAGTTGCTGAAGCTCGAAGTTTGAATTTCAAAGTTAGAAATCTCGAGGTTTGGAGTTGGTAATTTAGTGCTGAAGATTTTCATTTTTGAGGCTAACTCCACGTGCCAGCCATCTTGTGGTGATTTTATTTTTCTAAGTTAGAATTGTAATCCTTGAATTTTATTGCAGATGGCTGAAGTTCGAAAAGGAGATGCTATTGGAACAAGCAAAGCTACAGGCAGAGCTGGGAATACTGAAGCTGGTAAAGAGAATGCCTCCAAGCAAGCTATCAAGTAGCTGAAGAGGTCATTCATTCCTGAGTCAAAGTTCATGTCAAAGCTAGGAGGTTTGACTAACACCAACCATGGTTCGTTCAACCTCGAAGCATTCAAAAGGAGAATATATGGGCAGGCTGGTCATCCTCCGTCAACAACCTCGCACAACATCATGAGAAGTGGATTATATGCAGCTACTGGTTTTCCACCAGCAATTTAATGTCCTTAGCTGATAATGGAGTGTGTGAATTATTATAGGCCAAACCACAAGACGATTGTCTCTTCAGATGGCAAGTTACTGGCCAATTTCACCCCTGAGGCTATTGGAGAGGCATTCGGGATACCAGCTATGGATAGAATGTTGTACAAGTCTAAAGAAAAGGCTGATAAAATGTACGCCTCATCTTTCGATAGGTGTGCGAAGAGAATTAATGTAACATGGATGAGGAAACCAAAACCTCCTGGCTCCAAGTTGCCAAAACAGATTATCTCAGAGGAGCTGAAACAAGAATACTGTGATTTGATTATGATGCTCAGTCAGGTGAATGGTAGCCATAGGCATATGCTTTCGAGCCTTGGATGTTCTTCTACATCAACGTGGTGTTGGAAGGAAAAGAGTATGTGGATTGGGCCAGAATGATCCGCGATAATATAGATGAACAATTCAGAAATTTGAGGAGAACAAAGACTTTTTATATGAGCTCATATGTCATCTACATGCTGGCTCGGATGACGAAGTACAAAGGATTGACATACCAGGAGCCAATTGGATGCAGTCCCAATCAGTTTAAAATTCACGAAGCCTACAGGCAGCTGCATCTGACGAATACCTCCAGTTTCAAGAGAGTGAACGATGCTTTCACTATGCACATCACAAGAACCCTTCAACGAAGAACGTAGCAAAGAATATCCAAGGATGCACAAAAATTGATTGAAGAGTACGGATATTGGTTTATCCAGTTCCCGAAGTTCACTTACATAAGGTTGTTGGGGTTCCATTCATATGTCTACAGATTGCCAAGGTACCCCACAAACAGGATGGTAATGCTTGAAGTGTCTAGGCAACTCATGGCCTACGACAAAATCATAAGGAAAAAGAAGAAAGGAGGATTGCACTCCCCTATTGTCATGGGAAATTCACTCGAGGAGTGCCCATCCTTGCAGGCAGCCAAGGAAGTCGAGGAGGAATTACATTTCTATCACCTCACTCTCCACACCAGCCAACAAGATTTTGATCCTTACGGAAAGATTGGAGTTGTACAAGGTGAGGAATATCGACACAAGGCTCATGTAGAAGATTTTTGGGCAAATGCAGAAGATGAAGCTGAGATCAGAAAGAGGATGTTCTCCAGGTTACCTCTGAAATTGATCAGAGAGTGCGAGGTTGTCCAAGTTTCGAATCAAGTTGATGAGGACGTCCATGTTACACAACCTGATTATGAATCGGTGAGAGGCACGCTAGTCCCACAACCTGATTGGGCAGAACCAAAAATCACAGACTTAGACACATTGTCTATGCCAGTCTTAACATTCACAAGGAGCTAGGTGGAAGGACGTGTTCATAGACTTAAAAGCAAATCCATTGCCCTCACCTACAACCTCATGGGCAATCAAAGGCCACCGACATCAACAAGAAAGAGAAAACAAGCCGCCCAAGCTACAGAGCCACAGGAAGAGGAACCAGTTCAACCAGAGCCTCAAAGGATAGAGGAAGCTTCGCCTACACAGTTGTTGACTCACTCTTCTAGCGTACAAGGAGTCTCAATATTTGCAAGTCAGAGAGTTAGAGTGAATGAAGAACAAGAGATAGAAGAGGTCCACCAACCAGTGCCTAGGGAGCCAGATAGTCAGAGCACTAATGCTCCTAGAAGTGCTAATCAGCCGAATGAAGATGAGGAAACCGAAACGAACACTCGCCTAGATCGTGAGATTGAGGCAGCCTTTGAGGATGAAGAGTCTGAAGCTCGGGGTCTTGAGGAGGATAGGCAGCGTATGGAAACGAATGAGCCTCAATTGAATATTGCTGAAAAGGAAGTTCATGAGGTAGAGACAGTGGAAGAGCAGCCACTTGTCATCTACAACGCTCAACCTAATGTTCCAAATTGGCTCATAAGTGCAATAAGAGATTAGGAGGACGACACCGACCCAGCAATAGAAATGGAAGAGCTCCTTAATAGAATAAGCGGGTCACCTAAAAGGAAAAGAGCCAGAAAATACTCCAGGATGGAGACAGATGAGTCTGGATCCTGCACTCTTCATGTTGCAGTTCCAAGTGAAGAATGTGATCGAGATGAAGTCATGCCTGAAAATTATACGATCACTATAGTTGAACTGGGACACCCTACAGAAGCCCAAGTGATTGAAGAAGCTGAATGCTCCTTCCAGGCATTGAAGAATAGACTACTTCGAAAGGGAGAAAAGTACAAGAGACTGAAAAGGGAGCATAAGGTGTTAATTGGGTATGTGCAGCATCTAGCACCGTCCATGTGCTCAAGAGAACCCAGCGATGTATTTTCCAACCGAGCTTCCCCGAGAATCAATTAATGGGCTCGAACAGATGAAGAGGGCGATTCAGGAAGGAGACAGGTGGATTGGTGGTATTTGTGCTGAGGTTGGGAGATTTATTGAGGATCTTGTCTCCTCTTTGCAGCATGCTTCCAGCATCCTCTCCCGCACAGAGAACATCGAACAGGCATGGAGTGACACTCACATTTTTCAAGACAAGACTATTCCACACCTAGCTGCTCTGATGCATATGCCAGTGCAAGCTTTAATTGAGGGAGGGGTAATTCAAGTTGGAGATAGGTATGACTTTCCAGGCTGGTATTCCACAGCATTCACCGACTGAGGTTTCTTTGACATGGCGAGGACAGAATCAGTTAAGATCAGGAAGGCCATGGGAAATATTCAGGAAGGCATCTTCAACACACTGGAAGCATTGTTCACAAAACGGTTAACTCTGGAGGAGGTGACAATTTCTTCTCCAAGATGATAGTTTTTACTCAAGTGGACTTTGAGAATATCTCCACGTTCTCTGCTATTATTCAGAGCACGTAGGAATCCATCGAGGCCTAGAGAAAGTCTTGTATCCAGCAAGAGCAAACGATCGCCATCCTCGAGTACCAACTTAATCTCACCCCAACCATTTTTGAACAAGAAGTTGATGCAATGCTGGCCCGGTTTGTTGCTTTCGCGGTCAGAGAAAAGAACAATGCGAACAGGATCCTAGACAAGAATCTACTAGAAGGGTAGTGGGCATTAATTGCCCATAGTGGTCAAAGGAGGAATCTGCCATTTTTGTGCTCATTAATTGCAACACTCCACCTTCTGGCGGTTATTAGGGCAAAATCTAGTCTAGGGCTGATGTGGCTCAATCTGAGCCGTCCTTTGTAATTTGATCTGGACTGTCTGTTGGGATTGACCAGCTATATAAAGGGGACTCCCTCTCATCTGTACCTGGTTAAATCAAAGTAGAGATCAGATTGGAGAATAGAGCAGAGAGATTGATAGTGTATTTGTAATAGCTTAGCATAGCTTAGTTTGAAGAAGGAAAGTTTTCCTTTGAGAACTTTGTAAGAAGTTGTTGTGAAAACTATCGTAATAAAAGAGCTTTCATTGATGGTGAATTCGTCTTTGTTATGATCAAGCTAGCAAGATTTCTTCGTCCTTCTACTTCAAGTAGGACTTAAATTAGAGTAATTTTTCATTTTCATGCAAGTAGTTAGTTGTGGGTGGTTGTGTTTGATTCAAGTGAGCTTTGTTTAATCCACACCACTAGCAAGCTTACTGATGGTAAGTTTGCCCTACGTGGTCAACTGGAATACTTTTCAAACTTAACTTTGACCGTGATTCACGTGTTTGTATGCATTGTCTTGATGGTATTTGCATGTTGAGTTGTAATCTGAACACCTTTCGCTGCTCCTTTGAAGATTGCACCAACTTTGTTGAAGTTGTCCAACGCGAGGCAAGGCAAAGTTCGGTTAAAGTTTGCTGAAGCTGAACTCCATATCCCACACTTAGGATAGAATTTAGGTCTTCTAAACCCTACACTCATTTAAATTCCGCACATTTTTGGTTAGAATAGGAAGCTTGTACCTTATTGCTAAATCATTCGCATTGCACGAAAGTCCCCTTTATCATTAATCTGCTGTCAGCTGCTAATTTCTGAACAATTGTGTAAGTCCCCTTGTGGAAACAGCATATCATAACAAACCAACTAGGTGTATTCCATTGCATTGAAGGAACCTTGGGGTTGAACGTGCGATCTCTCTCGCAATCTTAGCGTACGGAATACTTTGATCAAGAGAGAATGGAGTAACCATTGGATACTTTATTCTGATGTTTGGTGTTGGTCACAAAAATCACATCAACACTTCCTTGGTTTAGAAGTATGGCAGAGGCCTAATGAGATCATTTGAGTCAAGGGAAGTATACAATAGACATCTTGAAGAAGATTTGGTATGATGGATTGCAAATCCATGTCTACACCTATGGAAACCAATTTTTAGAAGATAAAAGAGGCTGCAGCTAGTTCAAATCTGGTGGATCTGTTGATGCGTGTTCTGTAATTCCAGTGTTTCATAAGTTGAGGGATGGACAAGCTCAATGGATGATGTGATATGTTGGTATCACAAAGGGACCTTTGACAACAAATTATTCAAAAGTAGGGAATTAGATTGATTTGACGTTGAATGCTCTTTTATTTTTGGGATTTTCGATTTTGAAATAAAAAAAGGAGAAAAAGGATGAGGGTTTAGAAGTCCTATACTAGGCCTATGAAATCAAGAGACAATAAGATTAAGTGAAACTCAAGAACAAGGCTTTGTTTCGCCACAAAAAACAACTACACAAAGCAAGTACAATCTTCTAGGATTTGTGCTTAAGATCTCTTCACCAAGAACAATACCATCAAACGAACAATATTATTCAAAGGAAACAATTGAAGCATCCACATTACTAGCTCAGTCTAACTTTATGCATTCAAAGGAAACTGTCCATCCAAAGAAAGTATGAGTGAAAGTTCCAATAATCTATACTGTCAATCTATCATTCATCTAACTTGCATTCAATTTAAATACTAATTTAATCTATTCTATGTGGAAGATAAATATGGAACCATGCAACTATTTGACAATAAGAGGATTCAAAGCAACTCATGCAATATGAACTTTATTATCAAAATAGTCTTAAGCAACAATTTCATACATCTCTCTCTTCCAATAAATGAAATGAATGGGGGTTTATATAGGCACCCCAATTACAAAGCAACGGCCCAGATTGATTTGAGATCAATGGCCAAGATTATTCCAAGAAACCCTAACCCTAAAAAACATAACTAACTCATGGACACATGGCACAAGTAGGACGAGCCACTTGGAGTGTGGAAAATAATGACACCTTGCAAATTAATCAAGCAAGTGAGAATCCAAAATGCAATTCCCCTTGGCTTGCTCCCTAGCTGCAAATGCAAGAAACTTTGTTGACACCAAGTCGAGCTCCTCCATTGATATGTTTGGCATAGAATGCAGCTGCACTCCCATTATGTCCAAGGTTTCAAGGCACTGAGTGAAAGTATTTTCCTATCTACCTTCTTGCTTCCGAAAGCTATCCATAAAGGTCAAAAGAGAAGACATGTCATCAAGCTGGTTTTCTGTGATAATCTGCATTTCCTTGAAGTAAATATTCATCACACTTCTCTTCAATCCTTCCAAATCCAAGCCATTTGTATCATGATGCTCCTGCCCTGTTAATCCTTCAAGAGAAGTGAGGATTCTAAGCTGTATTTTCCCAAGAGAATTTTGTATAACAGCAGACTCTCCTTTCATTCCATCATATATCTTCTTCTTTGCTAACAAGGAATGATACCATTTGCTGAAATCATATGAGGCTCCTTCATCAATAACACCTTTTTGGATCAATATTTGCAGGGATACTTCCTTTAAAACCCTCAAACAAGGTATCACCTTGTCACTTATGTATTGGAAGTCTTCCCAATTATCTTCAATCTGGCAAATTTCAGTCATAAGCAAGGCTGATCTGTCATAGGTCTGAGCACATTTCTCCAAGAATTGCTCCATCTGTTTTGAGATGTTGTTGATCCAACTCCTAGTTGCTTGGTTTGTGATCCTCATAGCCTCAAGAGTGTCAACGGATTCCAGAGGAAGGGATGATAGTGGGATAAAGCTTCACCTTCTTGGCGCAAGGGGGCTGTTATTTGCTAAATGAACTCTATCAATCTCAAATTTTCCAGCTCTAGTCTTTCCTTCTTTTCTTTTGTTTTGTCAAACTTCTCCTTGATGGCTTTAGAAGTGTCTACTAGCTCACGGAAATCTTGATCTATCGTGGTTGGCCCAATGTCCAACGTTGTAACATTATAGTCCATAGGAGCAATCTGATCTCTAGGCTTGTCAACCTTTGGGACTACAACTTGTAAAACCCTAGATCCTACACCATTTCTGATAATCTGAGAGTACTTTTTAGGCTTCTTTGGTGTTTTAGCTTTGCCAATCCTCTCTAAGAAGTCCTGCATGCTTTCAATTGGTTGAACTTCATCTAGTGGTTTAGATTTCGTCATCAAACTTTCAATCAACCAATCTGGGATACTGGATAATTCCATCCCATCTTCCAATTGAATATCATCATCAATCCCTTTCAAGGCAGAAATTATTTCATCTCCCAGCTCCTCATTGTTTTCAAGGATCTCAGTATCTCCCATGCCTTCAATAATCAATGTATCACCTCCTAAACACTCAATGAAGGTTTTCTCTTGAAGAAAATCCAGCTGTTCTAACTCTTGAAATTCAACCTCCTGTTCATGGTTTGGTTCAATCTCAGCAATGGACGCCTCTTCTACTATTCTGATTGATAACGTACTTGAAGATGATGGAATTTCATTCACCTTTTGCTTCCTACTTTCCAACTCTTTACTAGCTGCTTCCTTTTCCTTTGTTTGAAGATCTTCAATCATTGCCTTCCTCTTGCTTGGACATGGAAGTTCATCAGGGCCTTCTCCAACTGCTTCTCCCTAACTTTCTTCATTGCTCAACGTGGCATAGGTAAGGGAGATTCCTTCTTTTCTTAATCTGTTGATCTGATTATCCACCCATTCCCTAGAATAAGCTACAATGTCCTTCATCAATACATTCAAATCAGTCAACTCAGGTTGTGTCCAATTGGGCAACAAGATAGGCTTGTTCTTTTCCTATTCAAATTGAGGATGCACGTATTCTCCATTGTCTTTTACCTAGTCAGGAACGGGGAATAAGTCACACTTTTTCACAAGGTCCACTGGAATTCTAGACCACATCTTCCTGACTCCATATTCGTCCACCAAAGTAGACCAATAGTCTTCAATCTACATAACATGAAGGGACTTCTTCCCTTGAATTCTCTGTTAAAATCTGAGAAACAGATTACAACCCAGAATTGAATTGAAAGAGATAGATAAAATAAACTGTAAAATGCAAATAAAATGAACAGCATAACAGTGATACCAAGAGAAAACTGATGTGAAGTGCTCCAAGGAAAAATAGCATCAGATTACTATCTCCAACTATCGAATGAAAAAAACAAGCTCGGTAGCATGCTTATATAGACTAGAGAGAGGGAGGAGGTGTCAACACCCACCAATGAGGAGCAACCATCTATCGTACTAAAGATAGCAAAGTATCTTCCCAAGATAGTAAATGGATGCTCACATGTAGGAAGGTGACACCTCATAATCCTCTCACCTAATTAAACATGCTTTATTAACCTAAGCAAGCTTAAATAAATGTGTAGGAAAAACCTTATAATAAGGAATAAAAAACCTACACTAACACCCCCCCTTAAGCATAGCTTAGGTGGGTACAAAGATGGGTCCCGGCAAATCAAGCCTAATGAGGTACCCATGTACAATGAAATCCCCCCCAAAAGAGAAGTAGCCCCACCCCCCAAAAGAGAGTATGGCCCCCCAGAATAGAGAGAGAAGGAAAGGAGCTAAGAAGCCCCCTAAAAGGAGGACACCTGTCGTACCCCAAGCAAAGCTCGCAAATGAATGAACTTGCTCTCAATGAAGGGTTTGGTGAAGATGTCAGCTGTCTGATCTGATGTCGAACAATACCGAAGATCAAGAACCTGCTCATGAATCAGCTCCCGTATGTAGTGCATGTGAATCTCAATGTGTTTGGTCCGCTGATGATGGACTGGATTGTGAGAGATCTGAATAGCACTCTGGTTGTCACAAAAGATGACTGCAGGCTTCCGGAAGGAAATGCCAAACTCAGTGAGAATGTGTTGAAGCCAAATGGCCTCAGTAGTAGCATTAACTGCTCCTCGATACTCAGCTTCTGTAGATGAAAGAGCAATAGCAG
>VDFB02312347.1:0-19312 GCA_007258455.2 Sequoia sempervirens
CCATTTCCATATAATTTCCTCGAGTTAAATTTGTGCATTTGATTTTTCACGAATTTTTAGCTTTAGAACATTCAATCTCGAATTGCTGATTTTCTCAAGTGAAAAATCTCTGTACGATTGAGTAGAAGTTGAATTTTCGCAAATCTGACGTTCTGGGTTGTCTTAGAATCCTTTTCTGGACAAAACCCATATCTCGGATTTTTCGCTGAAAATAATTCTTAGAAAGGCTATTTTTAACTCTCGCAGGCTATTTTTAGTTTCCAGAAATCTTGTCAAAATATAGTCGAGTTCACAGTCAACAGGAAAGTTTTTCAGAATGCAGTTCACTCAGCTCGAGTACAAGACCAAAACCGTCCTTACCCATGATTTTCTCAGGTTGGTTGAGACAGACCTTCACAAAGTATTGCCAAAAGCAGTGCTAGACCCAGTTAAAATCAGAAGTTCAATCATTCAGAATATTGAGCAGTCTGGCTTACTAGAGGCCACTTCCATACCTATCTCCGTTCACTGTGTTGAGTTTTTGATGGCTTGTATTAAGCATTACAATCCTACTACTCGTGAGATAGCGTCAGTTGACGGACGGGTCATTTGCAGTCTCAAGCCTTTGGACATCGAAAGGAGTTTTGGCATTCCTCAGCACCAGAACAGTTTGGTTATTTCTATGGAGCAGTGCGAGCATGAATTTGATGTTGATGTGGACAAATGTTAGAAGAAGATGGCAGAAAGATGGTTAAAACAAGCAAAGAACAGATTGCCAAACAATGTGGGTCGTGGTGAGTACAAGGATGAGTACGCGATTCTAATCACACTCTTGAATCGTGTCTCAGGTCAAGCACACGCAAATGTTTTCCAGCCTTGGATGTATTACATTATTGGTCGCATCATTTCTAGGCAGGAGCATTATGACTGAGCATCCTTCATCAGTGACATTCTCCACAGGCAGATTACCGGTTTCATGGTTGCTCATGAGTTTTACATGTGTTCATATCTCGTGTACTTGATCGCTTATCAGGGTTAGTTCCGAGGACTTAACACCATGAGCATTCTCACTGTTCAGAAGGTTTATCAGTATTATGATCAGCTTGAGTTCACCAGAGCTGAACATCATTTCAAGCATGTTCACGAAGCTTTCTTGACCTATATAGTGAGGAATTTGGACCGACAATTGCATGTTCGTATCTCGGCAGTTGCTAGGGCAGCGATGGATGGATGGGTAGATTGGTTTATTCAGTTCCCAACATACACCTACATCCGAGTATACGGCTTCACAGGAAATCCAGCTATGCTTCCACGTTATCCTTCGGATAAAATAGTTTTTCAGGAATTCCTTAGACAGATGCATGATGTTCATCGTCTTCTACACCGCAGGCACAAACCATCACTCAATTTTCCTTTTCAGTTTGGAATGTATTGGTGCAAGTCAGCAATTGATGCCAAGATCGTGGGACAAGAGCTTGAGAAATATCATCTTAAGTATCTTGTCGAAGCACGTGCCTACGACCTTTTAGGTCATTATACAGCTCACCTCGTTGGAGGCACATATCACGAGCCTTCTATGGAAGATTACTGGGCAAATTGCGCAGATGACTTTGAGGTTCGTAGACGCAGTTACCGCCGTTTCTCTCTCTCACAGATTTCTATTTTCTTGTTAGAGGATGTGGGAGGTTTATTAGATGATGAGGGAGAGGTTCTTCCTTAGTTTTTCAGAGAGCAGGTCGATACACAACCGTTGCCAGCAGTAGATTGGTACGCCAAAGAATATGCAACAGTCAAGGAGAGGTCAAGTAGAGTTATCCAGAACAGTATACTTTTCCTCGACAGCAAGAAGACAAGGAGGGTAAGTGTGCCCAGAGCAGAGCCACCAGTAGTGGTGAATCCTTCGCTACCTTCCTCATCAAAACCTAACAAAAATAAGAGGAGTAACCCTCCTAAGAAAGTACAAGCGCCAAACAATTCAAAGGGCAAGGCGCTTGCCACTGTTTCACACACAGAGCCTGACAGACAGCCACTTACAGAGCCAGTTCAGAGATCAGCTCAGAGCCCACCAGTACCTGAGGTTCAGCCTCAAGTTCCTATATCAATTCCAGAGCAGTCACCAGTCCCAATTCACATTGAATTGGATTTAGACTCTCCACCTCGCAGTGGGTCTTCTACACACTCACTCATCAGTACCTCTTGTCGCTAGTGCAGACCCTTCTAGTAGCATTAGCCGAGACCAATCTTGGATTGAGACTCAGCTAGGAAGGAAGAGGAGGTAGCCATCTTATGTTCTCAATCATTCTGATTTTGATGAAATTTATCAAGATGCGCCGGACAAGAGAGTTATGAACATGGTTCATGTAGAGAGAAACACTGATATGGAGATTGTCATTGAGACTGCCGTACCTCCACAGGGGAAGAACTTGGCCAAATTAGAATCTCAGGATTTTGAGGTTATCACAGTCAACCTTGGTCACAGCACAGGCCAAACTCAGGTTGATCTCCAACAAGTTGCTACAGATAGTGCCAGGGATAGAATACTAAAGGACAGAGAGGATAAGGCAGCCCTCAAGGCTGAAATCAGACAGCTTCGCCAGTACATTTCTAGCCTTGTGCATAGACCAGAGGCCATTAACACACTCCCATCGATGCTTGAGCCTCCATCAGAGCAAAGTCAACTTAATCACTTAGTTGCATATGGCAAGCGTTTGGAGGAATGGGAGGAGTTTGTTGCTAGAGGTCGTACTATGCTTACAGAGTTATATCAGTTGCGGTACAATGCACGAGAACTCTGTATCTGTCTTCAGGATGAGGAATGAGATATGGCTATTAACAAACCCAGAGATGAGATTATGATTGCTCACTTGAGTGTGGCTTATGATGCAGTCACAGATGCAGAGGACAGAGAGGCTATCTACTCTTGGAAGACACAATTAGTTTTCAGGGTAAAGATAGAGGACAGTTTAGCATCAGAGTTGGCTGAGAGTAGAGAGCACGTTACTAGTGCACTCTGATTTATGAGGACTCTAGTATCTCGCTTACTGTGTCGTTACCAGATTGAGGGTGGTGCCTATGTTGAGCTTACCGATGTTCAGTCAGAGCTTCAGGCACTCATTCATACCATTTTCAGTGGGGAGACTATTGGCTGTAAGGTTACTCAGCTTACAGTCATGTCAGCATTATTTGATGAAGCAACGAGGAGCAGAGGAGAACTTCAGTCTCAAATCACAGCTGGTGAGGACATGCTACATCGACATAGCATCCTTCGTCAGAGTCTCATAGCTCCAGATAGTGATACAGTTAACAATCTCATTGAGGGGTTGATATCTCGTGATCACACATAGTAAACTTCAGTTCCCACCTCTCAGGATAGACATTACACACGCGAGTTGAACTGGGGGTTACCCTTTCCAGTTAACTCGAAGTTGTCATCACATGCATATCTATTCTGAGAGTCGCCTTACACACTTGGAGTTTTATTTAGGGTTTTTCGTTAACTGATGATAGTCTTCCAGTTAACTTGCTTTCAATAAGGACGTGCATGCTCGCACAATTGTCCATTTTTAGATTAGATGTTTCGATTAAACTGAGGGTAGTTTCCCAGTTGGCTGTATAGTTTACTTAATTAGGGTTTGGCGCATGACTTGCATGCATTGCAAGAACTGTAGATGACACAAGGTGATTTTAGGGTTCCCTACACCTTGATGTATATAAATAAGAGCTTTTTCTCATTTGTAAATAACTTTTGCTTGAGAGAGAAATATATGTTGCGCCTACCTTGCCCTCAATATTGCTCTTTTTGGTATTTGTTCATGTGTCTTGGCTATTGCAATTGATTGTTATGCCACATAGGGTTCCGAAAGATTGTAATGGTGAATTCTTTCCATAGTTTAGATAAATCTATTTGAACATCTTTATCATTGAAGTCAATTGTTATGCCACATAGGGTTCCAAGAAATTGAGATGATAAATCTATTTTGTGTTAATTTACCATTGTGATCAATCGTTATGCCACATAGGGTTTCGAGAAGTTACGGTGATAAATCTATTTTGTGAATCTTTATCATTATAATTAAAGGTTATGCCACATAGGGTTTCGTGAGATTGTGGTGATAAAGGCTGTTTTGTGAAGATTTTACTATTTCAATCAAGTGTTATGCCACACAGGGTTCCATAAGGCTGTCTTGGTAAATTCTTAAATTTGTTTTGTGCCCAATAAGCTTGTTTAGATTGAGATGATAGTTGCGCCACCTTGCCTTCAAGTAGAGAGTCTAAACACGCTTATCGTCCGATAGTCAAACCTTGCTCCATTTCCTCTAGCTCTGTTTTCCTGAGGAGATTGGATAGATTAAATATAAGTTGTAGTTAGTAGATCTGCAAAACTAGAGAAAACTCCGTTGCAACTTATAGGTTCTTTCAAGAAAGCCTTGTGCCTCTAGCACATCTATTCATTTCTTTGTGTTTTCCTCTTTAGATTGGAACTGTTTTCTTTCCTCTAGCCATCGCTGATCCTCATCTAAGTCCACTTCCATGGACCTACATGCATCAACAATAGTTTGCATTTTTAATGCAAAACGCCTCAATAATGGGTGAAAAAATTCTTTATTTTGAATAGCATTAACTTGATCTTGAATGATTCTAACATTCACATTGACTTGTTCTCGAAAGCGAGCACCATCAGGTGCAGGTGGTGGAGGTGGGGGGTTTCGAGGTGGAGTGGGTAGAGGTGGAGTGGTTGGAGCTGGAGGGCATGGATCTATGATTTAGATATAAGTGAACCTACATTAAATTTGTAATTGAAAAATGTAAGATACATGTTTAAAATCCCCTTAAACCATTCAATATAAATGACTTAATTGAATACAAATGAAAAAATGTATAAAGGTCATTTATGTCTAAGGCGTGTAAATGGAAAACAAATAATTGTTAAAGTGATGTGAAATCTCATTGAAAAACACATTAAATTTTTACCTCGCTGCAATGTGGAAGTGTTAAGCTCCAAATTGATTCAACAAAGGTGGAACTATTATGTTCCACATTGCCAATACTAAGTGAATCTGTATACATAGTTAGCAATGGCTAAACAAAACTTGACCATACAACCATAGGGAAATGGGGAAAGTTAATGGGTAATAATCGACGGGATGTGAGGGAGGCTATCATTTGTATATGATACAATATAATAGCCTCCTATATAGCACATAGATTATTACCCATTCACTTCTCCCATTTCCCTATGGTTGTAGGGACAAGTTTTGTCTGGTCAGTACTAACAATGGATCTAGATTCACCAAGAATTGGAAATTTAGAGCACTTCCAACAAGGATCCTTTCTATTTTGAGAGCCGAGGAGAGTCAAAACAATTAAAAAATTAATAAAAAGTAAATTATTTCGCAAAGAAATACTAATTTAAAAATAAGAAACAAAGCAAGAATTTAAGAAACATGAAAATAAGTGATAAATAATAATGAAAAATAGACAAGAATGTAAAATAGTTTGAAAAAATGGAGAAAGGAGGTAATGAAAGTTCTATTTTATGTTAGTTTAGTATGCTAGGTTCAATTTATTTTATTTTTTTAATAATAAAGGTTCCATTTCTTTTGTTTTTCACTAACTAGGGTTTCAAAAAAAATTGTAACTTTAAGTAGAAATGAAAAAATTCAAAAAATCTACAAAGAATGTATAAAAAATCTTCTTTTTTTTTTGATAAGAGGCATATAGCCTATATATTTATATTAATATATAAATAAATTTATGGGTATGTGTAGGATCATCAAGGAAAAACCAAGCCCTTAAGTGGCAAAAAATTCAGAAAAATCAGAGTTAGGCAACTTGACGTCAAAATTTGAATAAGTTATCTATATTATTTAAAAAATATGTAAGAATAGAATTTGTAGAAAATTAAATTTAGTTTCTAAACTAGACTATGTTTATTTAAAAAAAATTAATCTATTTGGTGAAAAATTGAAATTTCAATGCAGTAGTACTTAAATTTCAGGGAAAAAATAGGAAGTAGGTGTCTGTCTGACCACCCTAACCACAATAAAATGATAATATTTTTTATAATATTTTAGATAGTAAGAGGACTCATGTCCCAATGTGATGCATATTTTTTTGTAATTTTTTTCCAAGTAAATAATTAATTATTAATTTTTGATTACAAATTTTAAAAAATATTAAAACTCGTATGTCAAACCACCTTAACTTGGTCAAAACTTCATAAAATTTAATTTCTTTTTTTTAATCCTATAATATGCGAAGCATATGTTTTGGATTCAAAAAATGTGATACCATTTGAAAGCTATATATTTTTTTAAATCATCCTATCAATTAGGACTTTAGTCGTAATTCAAATAGAAAATGAATAATAATAATTTATTAAATTCAAAGTAAAGCATAATTTATATTGGTGGAAAGCTGAGAATCTCCTTTCAAAACCCTTTTCATTTCATTAATTTTTGGTATAAAAAAGTCAACCACATGGGCCATCATATCAGTTACATATTGCCACTTTTTGGCCCATCATGATCCTGCACATACCCTTATAACAAAATCATGATAAGATTGTCTAATTCCCACCTGAAAACTCAGTAATACCCTTACAGAAGATATTCCTATTCTGCTATAACACTATTCCCTTACAAAAAACACCCATAATCAAACCTACTACCACTGTTTACATCCCAATAAATAGTATTTGGGATCCCATGAACTATGATATAATAGAACGAAAACCCCAATAACTAACAATTAAGCAACAAACTACAAAAAAACCCCAAAAAACTTCATTCCTCCATGGCTATAGGTTCATTCTCACCCAGAATCTTAGCAAAAGACATATTTTCCAGTTCCTTGGCTCTTTTGTGCCTAATGTACACTTTCATACCAACATCTCTGCTAATACCTTCAGCTATTACAAGCATCTTCCCTACATCTGTATTTCCCTTGATCATGACAAAGTCTTTCAGCAATGCATTCTCCTTTTGTTCACTCCTCTTTTTGGGATTGTGAATCTTTTGAGAAATCAAACATGTATGGGAAATGAGGAAGGAGATAGCAAATTATTTTTGTTTAATATCCAATTCCAACTAGGCATAAACAACATGAGAATTCTTTCTCAAAGTCTTTAGAAAAAGACGATCATTCCTACCCTGTAACCCCATTTTCATTGCTTCAAATATCTCATTCAAAACTTGGCATTTTCTCAAGATTTTATGTGAAAAAATCCCACCTACTAACCCTTTTCCCTTGAAAAAACAATACCCTTAAACTGCCGAGAGAAATGCTTGACCATCCAAAAACTGACTCTTAATATATTTCTGTGCAACTATTTCCAATTCCTTAAAAGACTATGAAATTTCAAGGTAGTTTGAAAAGAAAATTGATAGAATTTGAGAGGGGAGAATCACCCAACGTGAAGTTGGACTGATAGTCTCCATTCCAATTATAGTCTGAATATTGTCTACAACACTAGGGTAATCCATCTCAAAAATTAAGGCAAGATCTTCGTCAGAAAGGTCTGCTTCGAATTACATCTCCTAGTTTTGAACATGCATGAAGAATCTAAGATTCCAAGGATGCGCCATGTTAAATTTATCACTAATTAGCAAAAAAATTGAAAAATTGCAAGAAAAATATACCTGGAGGTCGTTGGAGATATTTGTTCGACTGCTGCATCGCCAAAATGAGGTCTGGTTCGTGAAAATGAGGAAGAATTTGGGTTAGAATGTCCTCAAAGAAACATATATCTATTTCATGGAAGTATACTATATTCCCATGTGGCTTCAATTAATTGAATATAAAACAGATATTCATTAATAACGAATATCCATTACTAACGGATATCCGTTTATTCTATCATATATTTATTGTATATATATAATATATTATATATTGTATTATAATAAATAATATATTATATTATAATAAATAATATATTATATATTATATATAATATATAATATATTTTATTATATAAATTATATTTAATACATTGTCTCTGTTTGAAAATGAGAGAACAAAACAGATATCCGCCAAAAATGGATATCAGTTATGCAACACAATATTTATTTTTCAAGGGGCATCAGTATCCAAAGGAGTTAATAACGAATATCCATTTTTTTAATTATAAATTTATTAGATATAAATATACTATATATTAAATATATTGTAGTATATATTATATATAAAATATATTATATAGTATATATTATATATAATATATACTATAATATATATTATTTAATATTTTATATAATATATTCAATACATTGTATCCCTTTGAAGCCTCCATCTCCCTTTCAAATATATTGTTTAGGGTTTAGGGAGAGAAGGAGAGTGGGGGAGAGGGAGAGAGTTGGAGAGTGGGAGAGTGTGGGATAGAGTTGGAGAGATTTGGAGAGTGGGAGAGGGTGGGAGAAAGTGGGAGAGAGGATGAGAGAGGGTAGGAGAGAGCTAGAGAGTGGGAGAGAGTGGGAGAGAGGGTGGGAGATGGTTGGAGAGGGTAGGAGAGAGTTGGAGAGTGGGAGAGAGTGGGAGAGGGTGGGAGAGAGGAGGGGAGAGCATGGGAGAGAGGTGGGAGAGAGAGGGTGGGAGAGGGTGGGAGAGTGGGAGAGAGTGGGAGAGAGTGGGAGAGAGGGTGGGAGAGGGTGAGATGAGGGTAGCAGGGAGTTGGAGAGTAAGAGAGAGTGGGGGAGAGGGTTTGAGAGGGCGGGACAGAGTTGGAGAGAGTTGGAGAGTGGAAGAGAGTGGGAGAGAGAGTGGGAGAGAGGGTGGGAGAGAGTGGTAGAGAGTGGGAGAGTGGGAGAGAGTTGGAGAGTGGGAGAGGTTGGGAGAGGGTGGCAGAGGGTGGCAGAGAGCTGGAGAGTGGGAGAGGGTGGGAAAGAGTGGGAGGGAGAGTGGAATAGGGTTGGAGAGAGTAGGAGAGGGTTCGATAGTGGGAGAGAGGATGGGAGAGGGTGTTTTTTTTCTATATTTATATAAAATTGTAAGTTACTTAAAATAAAAACTTCATTTTCTATGTTTTAGTTAATAGCTGAAAACAAATTTTATTAAAATCAAAATAATGGCATGTGATGGGTAATTTAATATGTTTAATATGTGAAGGAAGGAAATGGTTAAAAATGTATATGTTTATAATTCTAACAATAAAAATATATACATATAATAATTGTGTAAATGATTTAAGGATATTTTTTTAATGGATAATTTAAGAAGGGGTTAATGTGTTAGTTAATTAATCGAATTATTTTATGTTGACTCTTTCAAAGGAATTATTAATATTCACATTTTGATTTAACTATGTTGTTATGAATTTAAATGTATAGTGCTTTAATTGTTCATATGATTCTTTCTTTTGCACGAATTAAATATATTGATGATTTAAATACCCTTTTACTTGAGTTTATTGCTTGGATTTGTTAGAGAAATTAAAGATGAGTTTTTGTTTTATGGGTCAGAGTCAATTGTATTACATCCCCTTGTATCATTTTCAATTTGATGAGATGGTATGTATGTTGGGAACCCATCTCATTATGTTTCCCTCACTTGGTAGATGGTTTTAGGCTTCCAGAGGCATAGGGAAAAACCTGTTTATGTTGGTTTTACCTAGAGTTGACCTTGGTCACCATTGATGTTATTTGGTTTATCTATCGACAGTGTTCTTTCATCCGTTGTTATGACCTTGTGCTCATGCCTCTCCAATATATTTGGCTACTGTGATTTTTGTGATTTCATGCTTCTATTCTCCCTTGATGTTGTGGGTTATATTTCAAGCTATTAGGGGGAGTGGCTCATCATGGGGGCCGATGCACAAAGGGGTAGCCTGGATAACCCATGAGTGAGTTGGTTAAACAAGTGAAAACATAATAAAACATACTAATGGGTTGGGTAGGTTAATAACAATTAAATATGAAATTAGATACCTCATCCACATTGTTAGTGGTCTCATAGACTAAGGGTGGACTGAGAAGGTTGTGGTTGGAAAGGTCATTACCTCATCCCCATGAGACAATAATGGTCCCGCATGTGTCACCCTATGGGGTCGACACTCAATGAAGGGAAACCATGGTAACCATAGATGGGGGTCGGCGTTGGTAGAGAGGTAGCCAGGATAACCTATAATAGGGTCATGTAATGACACTCTCTCATAGTACCCCTTGCCTTTGTCTTTGCATGTCTCTAGAAGCAATCATCTTGTTGTAGACATTTGAAGTTGTTAACCATTATGTTTTGGTTGTTTTATGTTGTAGGTTTTGTGGTCATTCATTTGACTTTCTTGGATCATGGGTCTTCCTTGTCTACTCCTAGCATGGGGTTTGGGCCTTCGGGTTAACGTGGTCAGGTGGAGCATGCCATGCACCCCATTGGGTTCCCTGTCAACATTCATGCAGTACAAGGTTATCCTGAAGCAGACTATTTTAGAGTTCTCTATAACATTAGATGTATATTCTTTACTTGTCATATTTATGTATTGATGTACTACACCCTCGTGTATTGGGAAATTTTGATGTAAACTCATGAGAACAATTGATGTAATGTACTAGAGGCAGATGTAATGTATAATTGTACCTTTGTGTTCTTTATATGCTTAGTGATTGCGATTATCTTATGAACATACATTGTATCTATGGAAATATGATTCTTTTACTTTCATGATTATAATATATGTTATAATTATTGGAAAATGAGTTAATCTTGTTTATATTGATTTATCATATGTGAATGCTTTAATGTTAGAATTATGATGAATGTATGGTATTAATAATATATACTAGGTCATGATTTGTAAGGTAATTTTGAATTTCATTCTTTATCTTGTCGCGATGGATTAGGATATGTCATGTTTCCTTGTGTACCCCAGAGGACTTAGGTGACTAGTGAATGCATTTTAATTGAATGCCATGCATTGAACTTAATGTACAGATCTTATTTGTTAATTTTTTAAAAGAAAAAAAATGTGCGCTATTAGTTGTCCTTTGGGGTTTGCGTGACGAGGCATTATAAAATTGGTATCAAAGCTAGGTTTGCAAATGTTGGGTTCTTTGGGTAGTTTGAGTTTGTTAGAAACATATGCATTTAACTCTTGATCTCACATGTTCCCTCTAATGTTGTGCAAGAACATGCCTCGAGGTAGAGGCCGTTCCCATGGAAGATGCCAAGGTGGTGGTCGTGAGGTCAACCGCCAAAGTTCATAATCTCCAAGTTTCCAAGGTTCAAAACGTGAGAAACATCAGAGTTCCCAAAAAATACGCGAAGTGGTGGTCAAAACCCAGAGCATCTGGGTCTTGAAGGTGGATAGTTGCAACACCTTCTTGAGAAGATTTTGGGTCATTTAGGCCCTAGGCCAAAGGAGCAACAACGAGTGGAAAGAGAAAGGGAGAGATCTCCAAGATGAGGGGAAATAGCAGTAGAACAAGATGTAGTAGTGGCAGGTCACATGAGGGACCTGTTAAGAGTAGAACCTCCCACATTTGATGGTTCTAGCGGGGGTCTAGAGGAAAAAACATGGCTGATCGATCTGGATTGATGCTTTTCTATGCATCCTTATGGTAGTAATACTAGGGCTAGGTGTTCCATCATGCACCTCAGAGGCTTCACATCCACTTGGTGGTGACTTGAAGAGAAAAATTGCATCTTGACATCAACATGGTGACTTGGGAGTTGTTTATGGAGAGATTTAGGGCTCATTTTCTTTCTAATCACTGGAGATAGCGTGGGGAAAATGAATTCCATGAGTTGAAAAAAATAGCAATGTTTGTTGAATAGTATGAGCACTGCTTCTATGAGCTCAAGCAGTATGCAAGAATTAGTAATGATGAGGCTATGCTTGTTCAACACTTTGTTGGGGGCTTAAATTCCCAAATCAGTGGTGGAGTTTGAGTCTTCAAGCCAAAGACAATGGAGGTAGTTGTTGAGAAGGCTCGTCTAGTAGAGGAAAACTTGGAAATGGCTTTGGGAGGCCACATAGGAGTTTAGATCAAGAGTGCACCGGCATCGGGCTTTGGTTCTAAAGGTGGGAAACCTCAAGTTGTAGGCTCTTCCAGGAGTTATTGTGCACCCTCCAAGGGTGGTCAGCAGTAGCAACGTCGCAACCAAAACACAATAATTCATAGTATTAGTAGAGTGGTAGATCTCAGGCCAGAAAGAATCAGAATTGGCAACAAACTTGATAGAACCATTTTGAGCAGCCTGCATAGAGTACACAGTTAGCTCCCGGTCGGGGTAGTTTTCAATAGTCAAATGAACCATCTGGTGGAAAATTTTTTGGTCAAGGCATAGGTTGTTTCTCTTGCGATCAACAGGGACATATTTCCAGATAGTGTCCCTAGAGGAACACTACATGTTTTAGTTAGGACTAGTCGCTTTTGAGCCAATAGTGGGCGATGTGGGTAGATCACACCAAGTGTTCACGGTGGTTGACAACTATGAAGCTCAACATTAGGGCATCGTAGTTGAGACAATAGGTGTGTTACATGGCACTAGTATTTCCATTCTATTTGATTCTAGAGCATCAAATTCATTTATCTCTTCTTCAGTAGTTGAGCGTTGTAGACTGGTGGCAGCAAGGTAAGGCATTAAGTGGCAGGTTGAATTGGCCTTCGGGGAAAAGGTGGTTGTTGAGTCACTTGTTCAGGGTTGTAACTCAAAAATTGGGTCACTTGTGACTATGGTGGACCTCTGAATCCTACCTTTTGGTTCATACGATGTTTTAGGTATGGATTGACTGAGTGCCCACTGTGCTTTAATTGACTGTCGGCGCAAGGCAGTGTGATGTGTTGATGATTCCAAAAATGAGATTGAGATCATGGGTATACAAAGGCCTATCTCACTACAAATGATATCAGCCATGCAATTGAAAAGTTGTTTCTGTTAGGGATGTCGGCTGCTTGCAGTATCAATCAATGATTAGGATTTGGGAGAGAGTTAAGAGGTGTCATTAGATAACTATCCTCTCCTTAAGGAATTCTTTGATGTTTTTTTTAGTGAAATTTCAAGGATGCCACCAAAGCATGATGTCGACTTCATAATTGAACTTGTACCTAGAGTTGAGCCTATATCTCGGGCTCCATACTAGATGACAACACAAGAAATGTAGGAGCTCTAGTTGTAGTTGGAGGAACTTTTAGAAAAAGGATCCATTCATCCTGGTGTTTCCCCTTGGGGAGCAACAGTGATATTCATAAAGAAGGATGGTTCACTCCATTTGTGCATTAGTTATAGACAACTTTTAACAAAGTGACGGTGAAGAACCAATATCCTTTGTCGAGAATTCATGACCTATTCGATTAGATAAAAGGAGCTCAGGTATTATCCAAGATTGATATTAAGTCTAGGTACCATCAATTGCAGATAGCAGAAGTTGATATACATAAAACTGCATTTCACACTCGTTATAGGCATTATGAATTCACTATTATGTCATTCGGCTAGACAAATGCACCATCACTTTTCATGAGCCTGATGAATGGAGTCTTACGAACCTACTTGGATATATTTTTTCTTGTGTTTCTTGATGACATCTTGATCTACTTGAAAACAATGGAGGAGCATGAGGAACATTTGAGACTAGTGTTATAGTGCTTGTGGGACAATCAGTTGTATGCTAATCTGGCGAAGTGTGAGTTCTTCAAGACTAAATTTAAATACTTAGGTCACGTCATCTCTGGTGAAGGTATCGTAGTGGATCCTTCAAAGATTCAAGCCATCGTTGATTGGTCGACACCCAAAAATGTTCCTGAGATTCACAGTTTCATGGGATTAGCGGGTTACTATTGGTAGTTTGTTTAGAGATTTTCAAGGATTGCACATCCCATCACTTCTATTCAGAGGAAAGGGAAAAAATTAATTTGGGCAGAAGAGTGCCAATTAGCTTTCCAAACTCTTAAGGAAAAGTTGACTAGTGCACCAATTTTAGTAGTTCCTAATCCTACTGGGGATTTCATGGTGTGTACAGATGCTTCCTCAAAGGCTTGGGAGCTATCTTGATGCAAGAGGGTCGAGTTATTGCTTATGAGTCCTGCAAGCTCAAGGATCATGAGTTTAATTACCACATGCACAATTTGGAGTTAGCCACGGTTGTTCATGCCCTTGTGAGATGGAGACATTTCTTATTGGGACATCAATTTGAGCTACATAGTGATCATTGCATCTTACAATATATTTTTATGCAGCTAAACCTGAATGCCAGGAAAAGAAGATGGATAGAATTTATTTGTGAATATGATTTTGAGGTTAAGTACATCCAGGGGAAGGAAAACATGGTGGTAGATGCTCTGAGTCGATGGAGACATGAGATATCTACAGTGACTCTCGAGGTGGATTTGAAGAGTTAGATCCTTGTAGCACTTCCCACAGATAGTTGGTATCAGGAAGTGAAATCATAGATTGGATCAGGTAGAGCTTTGGAAGGAAAATTTGCAAGTTACTCACTGGAGTCTAATAGTATTTTGAGGTATCTGGGTCGTATGTAAGTGCCTCCTACAAAGAGTCTTCATACCCTAATCATGACTAAGCTGGCACATCAGGCTCCCTATTCTGTTCATCCAGGAGTTAAGAAGATGTATGCAGATCTATGTTCACTATACTTCTGGGCTGGTATGAAGAGGGATATTGCAAACTTTGTGGCAAGATTTTTGGAATGTCAAAGACTTAAGATAGAACAACAACATCCCATAGGCCTTCTACAACCTCATCTCATTCCTAAATGGAAGTGGGATATCATATCAATGGACTTTATCATCGAATTGCCTATGACTTCTCGTCAACATGATGCTATCATGGTCACTGTTGACAGGTTGACCAAGGTGGCACAGTTCTCCCCTGTCCAATCAGCTTACACTACTTCCTTGGTTGCTAGAATTTTCATGGAAGACATTGTTTGACTATACAAAATTCCATGAAGGATCATTTTTGACAAAGATTTGGTGTTCACTTCTGCATTGTGGACTTCATTGTTTCATGCCTTAGGGACCCTGCTGAATTTTAGTTCTACATACCATATGAAAACAAATGGTCATAATTAGAGGGTCAATCAAGTTCTTTAGGACATGCTTCGTATGTATGTGATGGATCAATAGTCGCGATGGGATGACTACTTGCATTTGGTGGAATTTTCCTACAACAATGGATATCATAGCTCAATTGGCATGACTCCCTTTCAAGCATTATATGGCAATCCTTGTCAGACCCCCTTGAGTTGGAGCCATCTCGAGGATAGAGTTCTCCTTGGTCCCAAAATGCTTCAAGATATAGAGCAACAGGTTGCTCACATCAGGGAGCATTTAGTAGCAGCTCAGGACAAGAAAAAGAAGTATGTTGATGCGCATAGGGTCAACCATCAATTTTTGGTTGCTGATTGGGTCTTCTTGCGAGTGCGTCCATGAAAGAGTCTAATGCATTATGGGAAAGGCTCTAAGCTCGTGCCTCATTTTGTGGGACCATTCGATGTTTTGGAGAGAATTGGCCCCGTTGCTTATCACCTAGCATTGTCACCTAGTCTATCGTGCATACATGATGTATTTCATGTTTCTGTACTTAGGCCTTATTATCCAGAGGTTTCTCACGTACTTGATTGGAATGCTCTATAGGTCAAGGACAGAAAACTAGCACTTGAGCCCATGGCCATTCTGTAGCACAGGAGACTCACCCTCAGGGGTAGAGACATTGAGTAGGTACGGGTCCAATGGGACCCTAATGATGAGACTTCAGTGACATGGGAGGATGCATCCCGAATTGGAGAGCCATTCCCTTATTTGTTCACTGGCTTAGAGGAGTAAGCCGAGATCTAGGGGGAGGATGTAATACCCCTCATGTAGATGTTACCTTTCTAATACTCTTTCATTTGTTATTATGGACTTGAGACTTGGATGGTGATTGTTTCACCAATTAGATGTGTGTGGATTTATAGTTTAGCTGTTTTGATGTTTATGATACTATTTTATGATGATTGATGACATTATGACATGTGGTGATCATTTTATCTAGTTATGTTATTATTCAGATGTAATACTATGATGTAAAGTTATACCTTAATGCTTATTACTGGATATGCATGTTCATGTGTCTTTTGGTTGAGTCTTGGTGAAAGGATGGGGTAGCATCGCTCGTTCGCAAGTGCCCTACTATGCCACGACTACTTTTCACGGTGTGTTTGCAACTGGAGATTTATATGTATTTGACGTGGTATGATGTAGGATATAGGTACTAGACACTAACTCCACTTGCATTGTCAGGTCTGAGCGTGTCCCATCATCCCAATGGGTATGAAGTTGAAAATGGAGTTGATAAGGAAGTCCTTGTTCGAGTTCGTCATCCCGCCATTGCATCAGATGGTGTCATTCATCTACAATCCTATCACCATTATGGTATCATCCCATTTGGTGTCATTGTTTTAATCGTTTATTTAACATTGTCTTAATTTAATGTTATAGTTATTGTTCTTGGAGTGTTATAGTTATTGTTGTTCATGTATTTGGTTAATGTTTCAAAGTAAATTATTAAATTAGTAAATGAATGTTGTTATTTGGCATTAGATTTAAATAAAGGAGAATATTAATATTTTCATTATTAATAAAGTTTGTTTAATTTGTTTTGCATTATATAATGTTATTGTAATAAATAACTAAGTTGGAATGTAACAATGAAAATTTTAAAAATAAATAACAATTTAACAAGCATTTAAATTAATATGATAGATAAAGCAAAAGATTTGGAAAAGAAATTTAAAATGGTAATAATTGACATGCAAGAGTATGCACAGTTGCAAACTCGAATTGAAAATGAATATAAAGAGCAACTTGCCATCTTTTGGCAGCCTTTATGTTTTATCGTTTGTTTTTTTTGAGATTCGAAAACAAGAGGCAATTTCTTTTAATGAAGGGGAATTTTTTTGGAATGTGAACTTTTTCTTCAATTTTTTTTTTCTTCTTCTCCATCTAGTAGAAAGAAAAGATACAGATTTTGAAGGCAAGAGCTCTTGAGAGAAACAAACGAATTTGGGGACTACGAAAGACAGATCCATTTGTTCACCATCTTCAATTCTCGAGCGTTTATTCTAGGTTGGTATCGTTCCTCTGTAAATTTTGATCTTCTTTTCCTTTTTCCATAAAGCGTAACGAGTGAAGACATATTTTGTCTGGTAGGAATTTGTTTTTCCTTCAACACACCAGTCTATTGTTGGAACGATTCATCTCCTTCTTAGTATTCAATCTGTGTGTGTTCTTTCATTTTTCATGTTACTCTCGGTTTCAAGTTTTGTCTTTGTTGGCACGACCCTCACAACTTGTTGCATTTCATAGGAAAGAAATATGTGTTTTAATGGTTATTTATTAAACTCTTTGGATTTCATCCTTTGCATGTGTTGTGTGTGATGGCGCCCAACATCCCTATCTCCTTGTTGCCTCTTTTTTTTTAAGTGCTTCGCAGCCTAGCCGATCTGTGTGTGTGTGTGCGTGCTTTAGCAATGAGATCGATGCTTACTCCACCTTCTTGTACGCATTTATTTCTAAATTAGACCTCTCTTGAACCATTTTCTACCACATGATTGCTAGGCATCCCTTGTAAACAACAAGAACGTTGTCACCTTCCATCGATTTTCATTGCATTTCACCTATCGATTTTTATTTGGCTAAAGGATAACTTCTAGTGTAGTTATTTGAATTTTGGTTAATCTTGTTAAATTGACGCCTTCTGTATTTTATCCACCGAATGTTACTTGGTTGAGTTATAGCTTTTAGCGAAGCTCTTTGGCTATGGTTAGTGTTTTCTTCAAATTGAGCTCTTGATTTTGATTACAGACCCTCGAATGGGGTTGGGTTGATTTCTATGTTATTTTTATCACTCCCCGTAACTCTAGCAACAATTAACCTTAATATCTGTTAAGTTTGCTTTTATGAAGCATGCCTCCACTGAACTGTGCGCAACTCCTGGAGGTAGCCCTTTTCTTCCCACTCACTGGATTCTCTCTCTTGGCTAGAATATATGTGTTTGTATCATGAATAGTTCCTCTAAAACCTTTTTTGTTCTTCTTTCGATCTTTTAATTGCATGAGGACTTTAATTTGTAATCTTGTGTAAAAATAAATATAAAGGATACTGGTTTGCGCCCCCCTCCTTAATTCTTTGTTTCTTGCAGCAACCAAGGGCTGCTGAGCACAACCCATTGAGGATGTGCACAAGAGCCAATGGTTGTTGTACGTAGTCCATGAAGGTTGCACAGTTTTATTGATGGAAATATATATATATATATATAATTTGTGTTTTTTTTCTATATTTATATAAAATTGTAAGTTACTTAAAATAAAAACTTCATTTTCTGTGTTATAGTTAACATATGAAAACATATTTTATTAAAATCAAAATAATGGTATGTGATGGGTAATTAAATATTTTTAATATGTGAAGGAAGGAAAATGCATATGTTTATAATTATAGCAATAAACACACACACACACACACACACACACACACACACACACACACACACACACACACACACATATATATATATTGTGTAATTTATTTAAGGAGATTTTGAAATGGATAATTTAAGAAGGGGTTAATGTGTTAGTTAATTAAGCAAATGATTTTATGTTGACTCTTTAACATGAATTATTAATATTAGCATTTTTATTTAACTCTGTTGTTATGATTTTAAATGTATAGTGCTTTAATTATTTACATGATTCTTTCTTTTGCATGAATTAAATATATTGATGACTTAAATACCCTTTTACTTGAGTTTATTGCTTGGGTTTGTTAGAGAAATTAAAGATGCGTTTTGGTTTTATGGGTCTGAGTCAATTGTATTACATCCCCTTGTATTGTTTTCAATTTGATGAGATGGTATCTATGTTGGGAATCCATCTTGTTATGTTGCCCTCACTTGGTACATGGTTTTAGGCTTCCAAAGGTGTAGGAAAAAACTTGTTTACGTTGGTTTTACCCAGAGTTGACCTTGGTCACCGTTGATGTTATTTGGTTTATCTATCAACAATGTTGTTTTGTCCATTGTTATGACCTTGTGCGAGAGGGATCATGCCTCGCCAATATATTTGGTTGTTGTGATTTTTGTGCTTTCATGCTTCTAAGCTCCCTTGATGTTGTGGGTTATGTCTCAGGCTATTAGGGAGAGTGGCTCATCATGGGGATTGATACACAAAGGGGTAGCTTGGATAACCCATGAGCGAGTTGGTTAAACAAGTGAAAACATAATAAAACATACTAGTGGGTTGGGTAGGTTAATAAAAATTAAAGATGAAATTAGATACCTTGTCCACGCTGTTAGTGCTCTCATAGACTAAGGGTGGACTGCGAAGGTCATGGTTGGCAAGGTC
>VDFB02312348.1:0-44672 GCA_007258455.2 Sequoia sempervirens
AAGCTACCCGAAGCAAACTAAACCCTCATTAATATATGTCCATCCAAATTCTTTGTGCAAACCTTGTATTGTATTACCAAAACCAGTGATCATCAAGGACAAACAAATGTATCACCAAAACCAAAGCCAGTTTTATCATAAAGGACAAACATACATGCCATGAACAACTAAAAACCAACAGGGAGGATAATGGATTATGTGGATGGGTTTAGATTGGATGGAAGATAAGTGATGGGAGATAAGAGGGTGGTGGATGAAGGATGGGAGGATAGAGGTCCAAGGACTAGTTGCAAAGCACTAAGATGCCCCACACTGGAGGTAGTGCAACCATGGATGGAAGAATAGTGGCATGAGATGAAAGGGTAGTGCACAAAGGTCATGGATGGAGGTAAGAGTGAAGATGGGGTTGTCCAAAGCATGCATGGATATTTTTCCCCTAGCTTTCTATAAAGACCAAGGGTGAAAAGAGAGGATGGATTAGGTAGGGTAGGGGGATGGATATAGGATATGGGATGGAAGACATGGATAGGATGATCAAGATTAAGTGGATGAGATATGGATGTATGCATATTTGACTCCTAGGGTCTTTATCAAGATCAAAGATGGGAAGGAAAGATGGATTTGGATGGGATGAGATATATGTATGATGAATGATATGGATAGGATAATATGCATGGTTATTATGAAGATCCTTAGCCATGTCAAGATCAAAGGTGGATAGGATGATGGATGGAGGATGTGGATAATATGTATGGATGAAGCTTTCCCCCAAGTGTGACGTTCAAGAGGGTGGGGAGGAAGGAATTCAAGCATCTAGTTGAATATATGGTATGCCTTGACTATGTGCTATTATGCTCATAGACATTGGTATAATGATGGTAAGAGGGATAAAATGGATGGGAATATGGGGAGGGATATGGATTTATGCAAAGGATTGGATAAGAGGGATGGAAGGATGGAGCGTGGATGTTAAATAGTGGATGGGTTGATGGAAGAAATGTGGATGAGTGGATGGAAATGTTGGCAAGATCAACATTGGCACACACCTTAAAGGGTGGTGGAATTGTGAAACTGAAGTGGATTTTAGATTTTGAGGTTTAGATGGAAGAGTGGATGTAGATTTTGGGAGATAAGGACCCAAAATGGATGAAGATGATGAAGTATTATTAAATGGGATGGAAGACTTAGGATGAAGCTTTTTGTTTAGCAAGTTTGGATGCCAATTTTGATTTTTCTTTAGGATGCATTGACTCTAGGAGTATTTTTGGAATCCACGTGGTTTTTGGTTTTGATTTTTGCTTCATGAGACTATGTGGCCTTTGGGATTTTTTTATTTTGGATCATATTTTTCTTTGATTTTTCATGTCCTTTTGAGAGGACATGTTGATCCTTTGATTTTTGTGGATTTTTGGCTTTATACATTTTATATTTGGCATCCAAATTACTTCTAAGAGCAATGGGAATGGTGGATGGATATGAATGATGTGGATGTATTATGGATGAGTAGGTCTAAGTAGTGTGTTGGAATGATTTCAAAGGTGTGTTCCTTGGTTGATCTTGATTTGTGATATGAGGTGATGAATAGAGAGGATAATGGGATTATGGAATAGGAATGTTAAGTGGTAGAATGTAACGACCCAAAATGGATGGAGGGGATGAAGGACTTTGTTTCAGGACATAGGGACCCAAAATAGATGGAAGGGGTGAGGATTTGGGGTTTGGAGCATAAGGTCCCAAGATAGATTTTGAGGATGAAGAACATGTATATTTGGCTTTAGATGGATGGATTTTAGATTTAGGATGGGTGGAAGGAGTACCAATGTCTAGAGCTTGGTATCCAAGGCCATGATATTTTGAATTTTGTTTTATATTAAGGGGCTCTAAGATGCCTTGCTAATGGAGGCCTAACCCTTTGTCTTGGTAATGCATGGCTTGACAAATATTTTTTCTAATGGGATACTAGTTATTTTGGAAGCAAGATACGAGTCCATTTTGCAAGGGATATGACATGGAGGGAATGATAGGCTCTTGGAGTAAACCAGCTTGGATGAATGTGGAGGAACGTAATTGATAAGTAGGGGGTTCATGGGTAGATTGGATAGGGGTGATGGGATCTTGTGGGAGATTAGGATCATGAGATGGAGATGAAGGGATGCTTTGATCTTGACTTTGGGTAGGATCATGGGATAGGGTAGACGGTGTAGTGTGCTCTTAGTTATGAGATGGAGGGTGATCATGACATGAAGTGGTAGGGGTGTTTTGATCATGAGAGGGGAGAGGATCATTAGATGGGGTGGAGGATGTACTTTGATCTTGATTTAGAGAGGGATCATGTAATGGAGTGGAAGAGGTAGTTTTTTCTTGATATGGAAGGATGTCATTGGATGAAGTGGGAGAGAGGGGATCATGAGAGGGGGATGAAGGGTTTTGCTATTGATTGGAAATAGGATCATTGGGTGGGATGAAATGGATATGTTGTTCTTTATTGGAAATGGGAGAATGAGATGGAATGGGATCATATGATGGAGGAGAAGGGTTTCCTTTATCTTTGTATGGTGGGGAATCCATGTTAGCATGCTTTAGATTGGGGGATTTGCATAGTTCATTTGATGTGGATGATGTGGTGGGGGAGGATGGTTGGATGGGTGCTTCAACTTGTATGGATGGAGGTGATGAAGGTGGATGCATGACATGGGAATATTGCAAAACTTTGTTTTTGCATGGGGAGTTAAGCACCTTAGCAAATAGTCCTTGGAGGAAGTTATTAGGAGGGGCATGGGGTGAATTTGATTGGTAAGATTGGGGTGACATGGTTTGTAAGGATGTGGGAGATAAACAAGTGGAATGAGGGGTGGAAGCTTCCATGGATTGGTAAATTGAGGATGAAGATGAGGAACTTGAAAATGATTGGGGGATGGGGGTTTGGGATGGGGATGGAGTTGGAGAGAAATTTTGGCTAAAGGCTTGGTCTCCCTTATCAAAGGAAGGGGAATGATAAGAAAGAGTGGATGGATTGGGATTGGATGAAAGTGGGGAGGATGGAAGTTTAGTACCAATTCTAAGGAGATATCTAAGCATGGCATTCCTATCATTATTAAAGTAGTGGATGAGGAGATGATTGGTGATGGGATCCCATGAAGATGATATGGGTGATGAGGGTGTGGATGGGGTTTGAGGGAGACATTGGATGGGTGATTGGTGGAAGCTTGGAGAATTTTGATCCATAATATTCTTACTATCATCATTTAGGATTTTATGTTTAGAAAATTAATAGTTGATCTTAAGAACCCATTAACCTAAGTGTGAATTCATACATTCCAAAAGATGAATTTTTTTCAATAATATAATTATTGAGATTTTAAAACTAATATTTTTGTCTTTATGAGTGCAAAAGATTAAATGTGAGACAAGAAAACTCAAGGAAGACAAGTGTTAATATCTTCAATCAATATATCACTCATGTTGTAGAATCAATCAAGGAACACACATGAAGTACACTTAAATCTAACACATAAGGTGAACTAGAATCTAACAAGGTACTTTTTGTATCCATTCATCATTCAATTTGATTCTATGAAATAATTGGTGTATGTCCTATGTTTCTTCTTTTTACTTTATTTCAAATATTGATTATTATCTCACATTCTAGTGGTTATTGATATGCCCATTTGGTTAGCTCAAGGTTGTTGAAAACATTAAAACATTCCATGTGCATACATTAAATTTTCTTATTATCCATATAGTAAATGAGTAGGTTGAAGATACTTATGATATGTAATGCTAAATAAGGAATCATGGTAATTTATGGTTATGTTATTATTTTCCTTAGTTTCATACATTTAGAAGATGTTCTATTCAAGTTCTATTGCATTATATTATATGTAAATCATTATCTCTTACTAATTATTTTAGTCTTTTGAAATTAACTAAGGTTAGTGATAATATTACTTTTAATTTTAGGTAAATTCTTTTATGTCAATATCAAAATAGTGTTCATAAAATATTGTAGATTACCAAATAGTTTGTTACTAGTTCTAGTAAATATGATTCATTGATCTAAATATGATATGAATTTCTAATGAATATGCATATATGCACGCCATTTTTAATTGAAAGGTGAGTATATAATTCTTGTTGATCAATTATTTCATTAGAGGAAAAGATATCATTTGAATTAAGATAATTATCATAGAATTTTCATGTTGGTTAGCTATCATGATATTTTGCACAGTTAGCAAGTGGTATCATTTATAGTCATGAGTTCTAAACTTTATTTTCTAATTAGATTATTAATGATTGTCCTAGTTAACACCTTGTATTGAATGTTTAAGGTCTCTTGATTATCTTGATGGATTCAAAAGTTGGCAAGAATTGAGTTGTATATTAAGGACAGCCTTAAGAAACTTTCTAGAAATAAGAATGAAGTAGAATGAAATTATAGTAGAAGAATTCCATTTTATTGAAGAAACTTAAATTTTATTAAGAAAAAAAACGACGGAGACAGCAAAGGACGGCATTCAAACGTGCAAAGACAGTGGCAACGGATTTTACGACGAAGTAGCACGCACAAACTAGATTGAAAGGAGGCGAGGGGTGGGAATGGCACGAAGGGGAACTGCTCTTGGTGTAGACAGCCCGAATTCTTCTGCCATATCCAAATCAGTGGCGGTCATTCCATCCGGAAGACGCCAGTTAAAGGAATGTAAGAGATTGGCGAGTGTAAGCTGAACCACTTTGAATCCTAGCGGCATGCCGGGGCACAGTCGCCTCCCTGCTCCGAAGGGCAGGATCTCAAAATGGTGCCCTCTGACATCTACATCCCTCTCTATCTCCATGAACCTTTCTGGTCTGAACACGTCCGCATCATCGCCCCACGCATTGCGATCCCTCGACACCGCCCACACATTCACGGTAACACGACATCCGCGGGGAATGTGATAACCGCCTATCTGGCAGTCCTCAATGTTCTGTCGTGGAATCATCAACGGCACCGGCGGGTGGAGCCTCAGCGTTTCCTTTACAACTGCTCGCAAGAATTCCAGATCCCCCACATCCGACTCTTGTACGCTTTTCTTCTTCATCCCCACAACTCTCTCCAGCTCCTCTTGCACTTTCTTCATAATCGATGGATGATTTGATAATAGTTCAGACATTGCCCACTCTACTGTCACACTTGACGTGTCGATTGCGGCGACCAGCATTTCCTGCCAATTACAACGTTGTATGAATATCGACATCTATTCTAACAATCTACACCAGAAGAAAGAAAACAAAAAATGTTTAATCATACAAGGATGTTCGCCTTGACTTCTCCTCTGGTGAACTTTTCCCCGGCCTTGCCTTTATCGAGCATGTGTTCAACTAACTCGTCAGTAAAGTCTCTGTTGGATTGACCACCGGCCTTGGCCCGCAGGTGCTCCTCTAATATCTTCTCCAGAAACGCATCGAACGTCTTATGCAGATTCTTCTGGCGACGGATAAGACCCTGCACATCCAGCCACTGCAACCAGGGAATAAAATCGCCGATATTAAAAGCACCGCCTAAGTAGAAAAACTCCTGAACCAGCTGGTTGAAATTGAACTTTGAGCCACCACTGCTGCTACCCAACTCTTCCTCCGAGTACTTCTTGCCCAGTGTCATCCTGCAAGACATATACATGGTGACGTCGAAAGCCAGCTTACTGACATTAAGAGGAGAGGAAGCAGCAGAGCTGTTGCAGTGGTCCATAACCCCATCCACCATAGCTTGCATTTCTTCTTCTCTCATATATTTCAAGGAATCGAGGCTCTTGGGACCCAGCAGTTGAGATGACACAACTTTACGGATTTCCTTCCAGTAACGACCGTAGACGGAAAAAGCCAAGCTTTTGGAGCCGTACAAGACGTTTCTCCCAAAACTCAGCGGAGGCCTGGTAGCGAAATTTTGATCGTGAGTTTTGAGGATAAGCTTGGCCATCTCGGGAGAGGATACGATGAGAGAGGGCACAGAGCCGAGGCGGAGAAACATAACGGGTCCATATCTGCGTGCAAGATAAGCGAGTCCTCTGTGGGGAAGCCTTCCCAACAGGTGAAGATTCCCCACCACCGGTAGAGGCACAGGACCCGGAGGCAGCCGCCCATTCTTCTTACACTCTGATTTTAACAAACTCCATGCGAATACCACTGCTGCACCCAGGGCTATGGCTATCACAACCCCATTACTTCCGCCAGAATGACACCTTACAAACTCGATTAACTGTGCAATCCGCATCTTTGTTTTTGCGTTGCACAAACAGAACGCTAACCAATTCACGCTTTCCGCCCTACCTTCAACTCTCAATCCACCATATATATAATACAGGACAAGGTAAAATAATAATTAGTTAAAATTTGAAATCTTTAGTAGAGAAAAAAGAAATATCTGAAATCTCTGACAAGGACCTCTTCATAATATCATCTTTAAGAAAGCCGATGCTCTGCTGCTACCTTATCTTGGACAAAATAAATGCGATGATGTAGGAAGGAAAGCAGCTTTCCATAAGAAAGCCGTTTGCTGTGCTGCTACCTTATCTTTGACAAAATGAATGCGATGATGCAGGAAGGAAAGCGGCTTTCCATAAGAAAGCAACGCCATCTATTGGACCCAGCTCCACTAATTAGCTTGACATGAAAACAATTTTTCTATTTGAATGGTAGTTGATTTCTCTGTCTCAACTAGCTAGTGGTAGATGCCGTTGCTGGGGGACCGTCCCTTCTATTCCCTCCAACTAGTTGAGATAAGACGTACAGAATTCAAGGTTCAACTTTAGTAGCTAATTGTTGGTCTACCGGCGTGGAACCATATTAGCTAGTGATGCTGCTGTCGATAGAAGGAGAAGTGAACGAATGGTGGTTCGGAATGCATTAGCTGCTTAAGGAGATTGCACCCATCTAATTAAGAAAAGCTCCCCCTCATTTATTTACATCATTATTAAAGTTTTGTTCGATATATTATTTATTCATTACAATTTTGAAATATCTTTTTTATTGTCAAGTCTACTGGTTGAATTCATGTTTGCATTAGTAGACATTTTGTAAAGATTAGTTTATGTTGTCTAATAGTGATAAAATTATGGATTCTATAGTAGAACATGAAATGTTGTGCTTTATGGATAATATTTTAAAATATGATTAAATTCGTCTAAATCTCAAAATCAATATAGGATTAATTTTACTACTTCTTAGGATACATTTTAGTAATGCAAAAAAAAATCACTTTGCAATATCTATTTTGTATTTTTACATTCATTTTATCACCATTTTTTCTAGTGTGTTTTAGGCTCATTTTTACATGCCTTTGACTTTTCAAACTATAATCACATAAGGATAATACAAGTGTCCCCAACATTAAGAATCTATTTTTTAACACCCTTTAAAGTATACAAACATTCCTATGTAAAGACTTGTGCACCCACAGACATGAGTGTCCAATTTTGAAATGCAAAAAGGTCATATTTCATGCTCATTCATGCCCTAAATTTTACTAAAGTTTTTATGTTCATTTGCTGAAAAAAATTGTATCTAGGTTCATTGATATTATTTTTATCTTCCAATGATTATTTTGCTGAACATTGTTGCACACAACACCACCACATTTCCAATTGGTCTAAACACACAACTTGATTTCTAAATAGTATTATTATGGATGTTAGAAAACACATACCAAGGGACTATGATAGTCCACTATATCGAGAAACCTTGCCCCATTTCCCCGTACATAACATAGGATATCTCACCATCAAGAGTGAACTTCGTCATTCTATAAGTAGTAGAAAAACTAGGATTCAAAATTGGATAATCTATTGAAACAAAGGGAAAGGGGGATCCCCTTTGGATTTGGACCTTTGGGGTTCACCTATCTTTCCCTAAATTTCATGGGGAGTTATATATATGATCAAAATACAAAGATGGAGTGGGGGTTTAATGGATTTGGACAAGGTATGTGATTGACTTACAACTTGATAGGTGAGTCAACCTGCCCTTAACCATGTTTAAAATATCCTAATGATGAAATGTAATAACCCAATTGTCCTAATAGTGCAAACAACCACTTTTATATAGAAACAATAGATCTGGGATGTCACAAAGGAAATCAGACACCAGAAATAGAAAGGGGAGGACACTGTGCACCTATGATATGAATTTCAGCTACTTTTCCGAGGACATTTCCTCTAGGCATGCCACTATCCTATTAGGTATTTTTTGGATCTATTTTTGCAGTCCTCTAATGTCAAATTTGCACTTTTGTTTCCCGTTTGCAAATTGGTCAGATCGCTACTGGATATTTATGACATTGAGTTTTCATGAGTTGTCAACGCCAAGTGTCTCGAATGCAACAATGAACAAAGTTCCTTCAAAATTCCTTTGATCGTCTTCAACCTAAGATCTACACATTCACAAAGAGAAGAAAATGTTGTGCCATATAGGGGTCTACCTGAGTCAAACCCTGTGTAAGTGTTCCCACTTCCACAATGGAAATGTTAATGGATAAATGATAATCGAAAGAAAGGAATGATGAATGAACAAAATGATGCAACTCATCACTCTTCAATGGCTCCCTTGAAGGACTAAATTCATAAATGCCACTTCAAGGATCTTGGATCTTGCTTTATAGATTTTCTTGAATGCTTGAATGCTTGGATCCTTTGGAGACCTACAAAAGTGTTAGCCTTTACAAAACAATGACAACATGAACACGCATAAAATTTGGCATGACGTTAGATCTTGAATTGTTGCAATAAAACTCTAATAATGTTGCTCTTGACAATAATGCTTGATCATAAGTTCTCCAAATTTTCTAGATCATGAGTTTTTCTATTTGTTGTTGTTAGATTTGAAATGATGCTATAACTAGGTATTTATAGAAATTTATTCAATTTACCAAAAAATAAATCCCAACAACCGTATTTAGGTATTTGAATTTCAAATAATAAAGTGTCACAATTGACATATTTGAATTTAGATCCAAAATAAGGGGACATAGGCACCCTAGGAAACAATGTTCCACCCCTATTTTTTTTATTTTTAAAGAGTCGTGTATAAAGTATTAAATGAGAGTGTTTGTTTTATACTTGTAAATTATTGGAAAATATTTAAAATAGGTTGTGGAATGCATAATTTAGGAAGTTGAATACTTAATTAGGTCCAATAACTTAAGGGGGAGCAAAACATAGTGCGAAATTGTCAAGGGTGACAATTTACGATGCCACACTTAGCCCCCACTTTAGTGAGAGTATGAACTTACACTCAGATTCACACTAAAGTAGAAAATTATATGTCAAGAGGGGTTCAAATGCACAAATGTTGAAGAGATAGGATAAAAATAAATCTAGGGATATTGTCAAGCCCCCATGATCCAAGATTCCATGGTAAAACAAAATAGACACAAAGGAAGACACATGTATGATATGTAGAAAGACAACATACACAAACAATCAATGTCTTGAAATGAAATGCAAAAGGATGGGTATGAACTAACAAGTTGTGTTATGGTACCAACCACACCAAAGGCATTCATGACTCACACAATAGTGCAAAGTCTGATACTTTCTAGGTGAATCATGTAAACAAAAAGGAACATGGGCTAGTGAAGACTGCTTTTCACTAGGTGAGCCCCCAAGAAAAGGATGAGAAATACACTAGGTATTCTAGGTGTACCCATAACAAGGTGGCAAAAAATGAGAAACACACAAGGTCTAGTGTGTTAAAAGGCGCAGGACAACCTAGAGGGGGTGAATCAGTTGTCACAAAATTCAAACTTAAAACTTCCACACTTATCAATTCCACAACCACACTATTATGTTATTAAGTATGAACATGAAACACAAATAACAGAAAGTAAAATAAACACAATGAACACCAGATTTTTACATGGAAAACCTAATGAGGGAAAAACCATGGTGAGAATTAACTCACAATATAAAGATATAGCAAAACCAATTACAAAGGCTCACTACCAAGGGCTCTGCCCAGAAGAGGACTCACTATCCAAATACAAAGGCTCACTACCTAAGAAAGGACTCACTGTCTAACAGGGAGGCTCACTGCCTACTGATACAAAAGAGAACAAAAGATCCACGAAAAAATTAACACACATCCACAGCTTTGATCAGAAGATTGCAGAAACCTTCAACTCACTACCTTGAGAATCTAACATAATAAAGCATTAGTAGGAGCACCTAGGCTAACTCCATCTTGTTAATTTCATTTTGGCTTGTATCTGACCTTAGCCAAGTCAGAGGGTTTGTGTATTTGTTTTGGACCTTAGAAGGTCATTGTTGTGCTTAGGTGAATTAGTCATTAGGACTAAGATTCACCAAAGTTTTGTTGTCTTTATTAGTTTTGCTTTGTTTAGCCATGTTGAATTGGAGCCTTAAATGTGTTCTAAACACATCAATGTTGTTAGGAGGATGCCATGAGGCAGTTAAGGGAGTTGGATGCTCAGAATTAAGAGTTAGAGGTCCTAAGAATTAGGGAGATGGCATAATGGTTTGTTGCCAAAAGTTGTTGCAAAGTTGTCATGTTGCATGCAACTCGGTTACCTTGGATCCCTTAGAAGATGGGAGTGTGGGATCGACCAACATCCCTAAAAACATGGCAAAAGGCATCTATGATGCAAGAGGCTCGAGTTATAAGGATAATAGGTTGTAATTAAGTAGGGTTATGCTTTTGAATAGAACACTGCATTTTCTGTAAATCCCATGTGTTTTGAGGTGACAGTGATATCAAGTGGATTGTATGTACTAATTTGGTATTGGATTTGAGTTTACAAGACATATCTAAGAATTATTTCTTTTGTAAGTAAGTTCATTTGATTTAGTTTAAGTGTTTTGTGTAAATAAGTTAGAGTTTAGGGTCTTTACTATCTTGTTCTGAACAATCAATCTTTTTATGGCTCCCCCATGAAATCTAGCCACGGGAGCTTCCTGAGATTAGATGGATTTGTTAGGGGAGCCAATTATTTGTATATACTTAGTGGTAGGAGTCTTGAAGAGTCGAGCATGCATTTTTAAAATCAAACCCTAGGCAAGCTTAGAAGGGTCTGGTTAGGAGTTTGATAGAGAAGAAGTGAAGAGTATAGGCAGGGGTTAGAAGTACAGTACGGAAAAAGCATGGTATTAGGTAGGGTATGATAAAATATTCACATGCTAAAAGGGTTGAGGTCCAGTCAATCCATTTGTGTGAGAGAGGAGCAAGAAATCAGTGTAACCCTACTAATTAGGTCTTTTAGCCCTATTTGACCTAGATGATAGGAACCAGCGTACGGAGGAGACAGAGGCCTAAAATCTTGTGAATATTTTAGAGAACCAAAAAGGGTATTTGAATATGAAATTTGTTTCCCAAGTTGTTTGGAAAGTTTGAAGAAGAATGGCAAAAAGGTCACTGTCAAGGGCTACAAGGGATTAGGCCTCTTCAAAGCAAAATCTTGAAATCGGTAAGAGTGAAGATTGAAGATCCTCCAAGATGAATCCAATTGGATGTGTTTGGCATGTCTTCAGTATCTTTGATACCCCTGCAAGCAGTTCAAGGTTTTGAGCGAAGTTGGCACTTAGAGTCTTCTAAGTGTAGGAGAAAGTTGCTAATTCAAATTGGTGTTAGTATTCCAAGGTGAAGCACAAAGATGAGAAACTCTTGGAGAGGAGTTGAAACAGAGTTTAGTTAATGACCTAAGCCTAACTAGAACCTAGAAGCTATCATGTTCTAGGAAGAAGATAGTGAAAAGGTCTTTTAGCAGATTGTGCAAGCAAGCCTTGGAACTTCTACACCATATTGGTATCAGAGCCAGGTTTGATCAGGCTTGTGATTGATGTTGCAACCCACTAAATCAGTAGGAGAGAATACACTAGAGGAAGAAAGAACCATGGTGACTAATGCTAAGTTAGCCAAGAAGGTAGAAGAGCAAGAAGAGGATAACCGGCTGCTAAGAGAAAGGTTGTCCTGAATGGAGAAGCTCTTGGATGAAGTCCAAGAAAAGGCAGACAAAGTAAAGGATAAAATAGAACTGAAGGAAGAGCAGGAAGCAAAGGAAAAGGAATTGGAATTGGAGGAGGAAGCTCCAAAACCTGACCCTGTCCTTGCTGAAGAACCCTTCTTGAAGGCACTGTAGGCCTTAAGTGGCAAAGCTTTGGAAGGAGTGCCACTATTTAGTGGACAAATGGATCCTGATTCAGTCATGGACTAGATTGAAAGCATAGAGAATCACTTTGAATGTGATGGTATAATAGAGCCCAAAAAGTTAAGGTGGCCAAGTCAAGGTTGAGAGGTTCAGCTCTCACATGGTGGAAGTTTGTGCAAACTGAAAGAGAGAAAGAAGGAAAGGGTCCTATAGTTACATGGAGAGGCATGGTAACCAAGATCAAGTAGACCTACTTACCTGATGACTATGAAGTCCAGTTGCATAGGAGGAGACATAATCTTAGACAAAAAGACATGGATGTCCAAACATACACCGAGGAGTTCCAAAAGCTGTGCCTCAGATCAAAGGTGGTTGAAGATGAAAGCATCAAGCTAGCAAGGTATTTAAACGGGCTTAAATGGTCTATTCAAGAAGATATGAGCCTAGTGAACTTCAAAACCATCCGCCAATGTTATCAAATGGCCTTAAAGATAGAGGAGAAAGGCAAAAAGAAGCAAGAGCAAACCTCCAAGAGTAGAGGTAAAGGAAAAGATAGTAGAGGACAAAGAGGTGGCTATGGTGGAAGGAGTTCAAAATCAAGGGCTCAAGGAGAAGTCAGGTACTCTGAGCAACAAGAAGGAATCTCTAGTAGAGGTGGTAGAGGAAGAGGCTCTAGCTCTAGAGGAAGAAGTGGTGGACAAGGAAGAGGGAGTTACTTTGCCAATATGAAGTGTTACCACTGCAATCAAATGGGACACCCGGCCTATAGCTGTCCAGAGAAAGGTAGTACTTCCCAAGGAGGTGATAGGAGGACTAACCTTGTTCATGATGAGACAAATATAGTAGAGAAACATCCTGAAGTACCACTGAATTTAGAGGAAGGCGAAAACCTCATGATGAAGAGAACTTTAATCAAGGAGCCAGTTAAAGAAGAACCAAGCCAAAGGAGGTCCTTGTTTAGGATAAAGTGCAAGATGATGGGGAAAGTATGTAGAGTCATCATTGACTCAGGGTCTACTAACAATATTGTGTCAAAGGAGACAGTCAGCAAGTTGAAGTTGACAAGGATACCCCACACCAATCCTTACAAGGTCACATGGCTCAATAAAGGCCAACATGTCTTGGTAAATGAACAAGCATGGGTGGAGTTCTCAATTGGAAGGTACAAGGACAAAGTCTTGTGTGATGTGTTACCTATGGATGCATGCCACTTGCTCCTAGGTAGACCATGGCAATTTGATCACCAAGCCATGCATGATGGAGTGAAGAACTCTTATACTTTTAAGAAGGACAAGGTGACATTCAAAATTCAGTCACTGTTAGAAGATGTAGAGGTGCAGACAACAGGTCCTAAACTACTCATGGTTGGTGAAAAAGAGTTCTTAGAAGCCTTGGAAGAAGGAGAAGGAGTTGGCTATGCAGTAATTTCGAGGCCAAGAGAGGTAAGTAATGACAAAGAAGCTGAGAAGCCAGAGTTACCTAGAGAAATACATAAAATGTTGCAGACCTATGAAGGCATTGTAAGCAGTGGACAACTAGCAACATTACCCCCTAAAAGAGCCATAAGTCATAGGATAGACTTGATACCAGGGGCTACTCTGCAAAATAAGGCAGCCTACAAGATGACTCCTCAACAAAATGAGGAAATAGCTAGGCAAATACAAGAACTCCTAGACCAAGGTCTCATTAGGAAAAGCATTAGCCCATGTGCAGTACCCACTGTCCTAGCACCTACAAAGGGAGGAGAATGGAGGCTTTGTACTGATTCAAGGGCCATAGATAAGATAACTATTAGGTATAGATTCCCTATCCCTAGGATTGAAGACCTCATGGATTGTCTAGGTGAAGCTAGGTACTATACCAAGATAGACCTAAAGAGTGGTTATCACCAAATCATAATACATGAGGGAGATGAGTGGAAAACGACTTTCAAAACCAATGAGGGTTTATATGAGTGGCTGGTTATGCCATTTGGACTGTCTAATGCCCCCTCCACATTCATGAGACTCATGAATAAAATCCTCAAGGACTACATTGGTAAATTTGTAGTGGTGTATCTTGATGATATACTGATCTATAGAAAAATAAGAGTAGAGCACCTCAAATAGATAGAGTTGGTTTTCAAGAAGCTGCAGGAGGAGAAATTGATGATCAACTTAGAAAAGTGTGAATTCATCAAAATAGAGCTAGTGTACCTTGGATTTGTGCTATCACATGGCAACTTGAAAATGGATAGTAGCAAAGTGGAAGCCATCCTCAATTGGCCTACTCCAAAGACAACAACAGAGGTAAGAAGTTTTCATGGTCTTGCTCAATACTATAGGAAGTTTATAAGACAATTTAGTGCTATTTGTGCTCCTATGTTGGATACCATTAAAGGAGGGATGAAGACTAAGTTTGTATGGAATGAGCAAGCTAACAAAAGTTTTGAGTTGTTGAAAGAAAAGATAGCTACCCAACCTATTTTGGTGTTACCAAGCTTTGAGAAGCTATTCACTATTGAGTGTGATGCAAGCAATGTGGCTATTGGAGCTGTTCTCAGTCAAGAGGGCAGACCGGTGGCTTTTCATTATGAGAAATTAAGTGAAGCCAAGAAGAAGTATTCTTCTTATGACCTTGAGATGTATGCATTGGTCCAGCTTTAAGGAAATGGAGGCACTACTTGCTTCCCAAGGAATTCATAGTGTATTCAGACAACCAAGCACTTAGTTTCTTGAATTCACAAGAGAAACTGAGTCACAGGCACATGAAATGGGTGGAATACCTGCAAGCTTACACTTTCAATATCAAGCACAAGAAAGGAGTTCTCAACAAGGTGGCAGATGCCTTGAGTAGAAGAGTCCTCACCATACAAGAAATTCAGTTGAAGAGCATGGGAATAGATCATTTCAAGGATCTATATGCAGATGATGAAGATTTTGCAGACATTTATAAGGTATGTGCTGAATACAAGAATCATTTTCATAGTAAATATGTTGAATATACTTTGCAAAGTGATCTTTTGTTTAAAGGAATCAGTTATGTGTCCCTAGAGGCTCTATTAGAGAGAATTTGATACAAGAAAAGCATAATGGTGCATTGAGTGGTCACTTTGGGATCACAAAGACTCAAGAACTTGTTCAAAGGTTCTATTATTGGCCAAGAATGAACCTAGATGTTAGGAGGTATGTGGAGAGTTGTATAGTGTGTCAAAAGGCCAAAGGTACTTCTTCAAATGCAGGCCTATACCAACCACTGCCTATTCCTACTAGGCCATGGGAATGCTTGAGTATGGATTTTGTAGTTGGGTTACCCAAGACAAGACAAGGCATGGACAGTGTTTATGTAGTTGTGGACAGATTCAACAAAATGGCTCACTTTGTGCCATGTAAAACAACCAATGATGCCAGTCAAATAGCCCCTCTTTTCTTCAAGGAGATAGTAAGGATACATGGGTTACCTATAAGCATTGTGTCAGACAAAGACACCAAGTTTATGAGTCACTTTTGGAAAACTCTTTGGCAGAGACTAGGAACTAATTTATCTTTTGGATCTGCATACCATCCCCAAACTGATGGTCAGACCGAAGTTGTTAATAGAAGTCTTGGAAATCTATTAAGGTGCTTGACCAAGGAGTATGGTCAACAATGGGATCAATTGATTGGGCAAGCTGAGTATGCCTATAATGACACTGTGAACAGGCAACAGGGAAGAGTCCCTTTGAAATTTCCTATGGATTACATCCTAAAGGAGTCTATGAGCTAAGAGACTTAAAGGATGGAGTCAAGGGAAGTGGATATGCTGATGATTTTGCTTATGCAATGCAGGAGATTCATGATACAGTCGGGAAGACATTGGCAGAAAACAACATGAAGCATAAGAACAAGGTGGATGAGCATAGGAGAGAAGTTCAGTTCAATGTTGGAGACTTGGTGATGGTGCATCTAAACAAATCCAGGTTGCAAAAAGGAGTTCCTCACAAGTTGCAGATGAAGAGGATAGGTCCCTGTCCTATCTTGGCCAAGTATGGCAACAATGCATTTAGAGTGGAGCTACCGGAAGATCTATCGGAAGACAGTGGACTGTCCCCTATTTTTAACATTGCAGACCTGGTCCATTACAAAGGACCACCACCAGACATGGATCAGAACCTCAATGAAGTCATCCAAGATGTGGAGGAGCTCAAACTGCCTTCTGCTATAGTCAAACAAGCTGACAGTATACTGGATACCAGGGTCTATAAGAAGACTAGAACCAAGGAATACAAGGAACATTTGATTAAAAGACATGGTCAATTTGATGCTTATGTAGTGTGGATCAAAGAGTCAGAGGTCAAGAAGTTGGGCATTGATCTCAACTTACTCAATCCAAGGGTGGATTGAAATATTTTGTTTTGGGGAGGATGGTGCAGGAGCACCTAGGCTAACCTCCATCTTGTTAATTTCATTTTGGCTTGTATATGACCTTAGCCAAGTCAGAGGGTTTGTGTATTTGTTTTGGACCTTAGAAGGTAATTGTTGTGCTTAGGTGAATTAGTCATTAGGACTAAGATTCACCAAAGTTTTGTTGTCTTTATTAGTTTTTTCTTTGTTTAACCATGTTGGAATTGGAGCCTTAAATGTGTTCTAAACACATCAATGTTGTTAGGAGGATGCCATGAGGCAGTTAAGGGAGTTGGATGCTCGGAATTAAGAAGTTAGAGGTCCTAAGAATTAGGGAGATGGCATAATGGTTTGTTGCCAAAAGTTGTTGCAAAGTTGTCATGTTGCATGCAACTCGGTTACCTTGGATCCCTTAGAAGATGGGAGTGTGGGATCGACCAACATCCCTAAAAACATGGCAAAAGGATCTATGATGCAAGAGGCTCGAGTTATAAGGATAGTAGGTTGTAATTAAGTAGGGTTATGCTTTTGAATAGAACACTGCATTTTCTGTAAATCCCGTGTGTTTTGAGGTGACAGTGATATCAAGTGGATTGTATGTACTAATTTGGTATTGGATTTGAGTTTACAAGACATATCTAAGAATTATTTCTTTTGTAAGTAAGTTCATTTGATTTAGTTTAAGTGTTTTGTGTAAATAAGTTAGAGTTTAGGGTCTTTACTATCTTGTTCTGAACAATCAGTCTTTTTATGGCTCCCCCATGAAATCTAGCCATGGGAGCTTCCTGAGATTAGATGGATTTGTTAGGGGAGCCAATTCTCTGTATATACTTAGTGGTAGGAGTCTTGAAGAGTCGAGCATGCATTTTTAAAATCAAACCCTAGGCAAGCTTAGAAGGGTCCGGTTAGGAGTTTGATAGAGAAGAAGTGAAGAGTATAGGCAGGGGTTAGAAGTACAGTACGGAAAAAGCATGGTATTAGGTAGGGTATGATAAAATCTTCACATGCTAAAAGGGTTGAGGTCCAGTCAATCCATTTGTGTGAGAGAGGAGCAAGAAATCAGTGTAACCCTACTAATTAGGTCTTTTAGCCCTATTTGACCTAGATGATAGGAACCAGCGTACGGAGGAGACAGAGGCCTGAAATCTTGTGAATATTTTAGAGAACCAAAAAGGGTATTTGAATATGAAATTTGTTTCCCAAGTTGTTTGGAAAGTTTGAAGAAGAATGGCAAAAAGGTCACTGTCAAGGGCTACAAGGGATTAGGCCTCTTCAAAGCAAAATCTTGAAATCGGTAAGAGTGAAGATTGAAGATCCTCCAAGATGAATCCAATTGGATGTGTTTGGCATGTCTTCAGTATCTTTGATACCCCTGCAAGCAGTTCAAGGTTTTGAGCGAAGTTGGCACTTAGAGTCTTCTAAGTGTAGGAGAAAGTTGCTAATTCAAATTGGTGTTAGTATTCCAAGGTGAAGCACAAAGATGAGAAACTCTTGGAGAGGAGTTGAAACAGAGTTTAGTTAATGACCTAAGCCTAACTAGAACCTAGAAGCTATCATGTTCTAGGAAGAAGATAGTGAAAAGGTCTTTTAGCAGATTGTGCAAGCAAGCCTTGGAACTTCTACACCAATTGCTGCCCCAACTTACTTTCACACACTTCTACTCTTTTAATTTGTGGCTTACTTCATCACTTTGCATCACCATCCAATTCTTCACAATTCGACTTGCATTTATACCATCTTCAACCTTAGAAACTTTCTCCAAGGTTGACCACATAAGCTTCATTTCATAAATTCAAATTAGGTTGGCAACTCAACATTCCCGCAGTGGAAAAGAATGAGAGCACAGACCAATAAAAATACTTAACCAAGACCAAAAATAATGTCTCAAATCAACTACATGTTTCCTTAATTAAATTTTAATTCTTCATTGAATGAAGTGTAATCACTAGGTTGGCCAAACCTAATGAAAACACAAATGAACATTGATGTACACGCTTTCCAACAAGAAGATGACCCACATATGACGCAACACGCTTCATTATGCACAAGAACACATCTCAGGTTCCTTCAGATACATTCGTAGAAAGTACAACAATCTTCAAACACCAAACTCCTTCCATCAGTTCATCTAGATTGTGCAAACACATACAACAACTCTGAAACTTGATTTCTGAATCACCAAACCACACATATCTTTGCCAAAACCAAGAGCACACCATTATAAGACACATTCCAGATCTGCAAGATCTGAAATAGAAAAATGGAGGACTGCGGAGCAGAAACATTTCTACCAGTCCACAGAAGACCAACTCTGCTAGAAAAGTTCACACGCCGATGAATGTAACTTTCACATCCCATTGAATCAAAAGCTACAACTTAGGAGATATCACTACTAGATCACCATTAGCAAACCTCCAGATCTGCAAAAGCATAGAATCAACACAAGAGAAATGCGGAGTACATATCGTAGCACATTCTGAACACACTCATAACTCTGACTTCTCTCTTTATTAATTTTCTCAAAAGCACTTGGAAATTCATCATTTCAGCACATCTACAACATCATAAGGATAGCTCCATGTACTCACAGCATCTCAACAACATCTAAACTATACATGCACAATCTGCAACATACTAAATTGTGTTGGCATCAATGACAACATTAATGACAACACCACCAAACTTTCTCACACTTGCAACAGGTTCATGATATTAGATTGGATTGGAATGGGTGAAGATGGATTAGGATAGATTAGGTTGGATGGAAGATAGGTTAGGTGGTTAGACATGGTTGGGTATTGATTGGAAGAGTAAATTCCAGGATTGATTTTGGATGAGGATGGATTAGGAATGGACTGGATATATGTTAGAGGATGATTAGGACAAGATGGGTGATTAGAAGAATAAGATGTGAGGATGAATATGGAGGATGGGATTAGACTTGGGATCAAATGTCAAGACCTTAAGATGATTTGATTTGATTAAGGTTGATTCTCTATACTTGGGATAGGCTAATGTTCCTAAGCAAGAGTTAATTGGATTTGATTTTTACTTAAGATAGGCAAAGTTCTTAAGTAGGGATTGATTGGATTTGATAACTATACTTAATATAGGCTAATGTTCTTAAGCAAGTTTGGATTAAATATGAGATCAAACTAAGGCCTTGACTTTTGATTGGGAGATTGGATTTGAGATGGATGATAGTGGATTAAGGATAAGATCCTTGGATGAAAAATTCAAGGATAATGATGGAAAGATATGATGTATGAAGGAAATTAAATCCTTAACCAAATTTTGATGTTCAAGTGATGATTTTTTTTATTAAGGATTATGTATTATTGTATGGATGATTATATTTTTGATAAGGATAGATGGATTAGATTAGGATTTGGTTATGATGGGATTAGGTTGATAAAGGGATTGGATTAAGATGATAATGAAGGATGGGGATTAAAGATAGTAATAAAGGAAGTGTATTAAGGATGATGGAGGATGTGGATTAGGGATGATCATGGGGATTAAGGATAATAGTGAAGGATGTGGATTAAGGATGATGGGTAAGGGATAATTGGGACAAGATGGATGATTAGAATGATAATAAAGGATTATGATAGGATGATGAGGACAATTAGGATGAGGGGGGATGATTAGGAGGAAAATGGGGGATTAGGATGGGTAGATTAGGATAAGGTGATTAGGATGAAAGGGGAATAGAATGAAAATGGATGTTAAGGGTTGGTTATGATGAGATGGATGGTTGATTAGGATTGGAAGGGGTGATTAAGATGAAAATAGTGGATTAGGATGAGATGATTAGGAATAGGTGATTATGATGAAAAAGGGGTGATTAGGATGGAAAAGATGGCATGATTAGGATGTGGAGGGATGATGAGGGTAGGAAGAACTAGATGAGGTGAAGGTTTTGCTTTCTTGGCTAGGAGATAGAATTGAAAGCACACAAAAAAACAAAGTGGCCAATTTTGATGGATTTTTATAGTGTACATGTTCAATCCTCAACAGTGCCTTGGTTGATTTGTTTTCCACTGGTTATAGCACAAGAAGACACTTCAAGCGCTTGCACAATCCTAAATTATTCAAGTGGGATTATAGATTAATGTGGGCTCACCACCCAGGCTTGAGCTTGGGTTAATACTGCTTGATACTCGGGTGGTTCTTTGGGGCACCCTTTCTCACGAAGGCAGATAGCTAGAGATCTAGTGGCATAGGGTCATCAATGGATGCCAACGGGCTCACCTTCTCTCTCTCCTTGGGAACTATCAAAGTTCTCTAGAAGGATTTCTATCTCCACCTAAGGGAATATGTGGTGAGTAACTTCATGGTACGATCTGCATCCCTTGCACTACACTAACCTATGGCCAAAAGGTCTTAATCTAGGATACACACAGTTGCTAAGGCATCCTCTATATACCTCAAGGGTACATGAGGGCCAAATCTGTAGATGAAAGGGAAAAATTTCAAATAACTGGGAGGAGAGGGTAACCCACTCTCCACCTTCATTTCTCCAAGGTATGAAGCTCTTGGAGCCTTAGCCCAATTGACAAAATTCCACTTCCAAGAGGTGTGTCTTTCGATTCACACCCCGCTCTTTATACTCCACCAAAACACGAGAGTTGGATTCATCCCCTACAGTGATGAAATCCCTAGGCATGCCCCCTAAAATGAATGATCCAAGTTTATTTGATCCCCAAGATCGCACGAAGCACAAGGGGAGAGCATACACATGTTGGATTCCTTGGGATGAAAAGAAAAAGAAAAAGAGTAAGTGATGTTTTTGATCCTCAAGATCACACTAGGTGCGAGAGGAGAGCATACACACCACTCACTCGAAGACACATCAAAAAAAAGTTCATTAACCTTAAGAAATGAAATTTTCCTAGATTAGTGGAAAAAAGAAAGCCTTGGACAAACGAATCTGCAAGAAATTGTTAGTAGTTTGATGAATTTTCTTTTGACAATCAATTTCAAGCTGCAAAACAAGTGGTTAGATGATAAGATGATCAAATAAAAATATTGTTAGCATGAAGATAAGCTTAGATATGTGATTATTTTTTCCTTAGATGAGCATTACAGACTTGCAACATGCATTAGTATCCAAAAACAGAGATTAGATGAAAAGAACAGCCAAAATAAGACCTAAAGATGCATTCTGAAACCCAGGTGCCATTTTGCAGATAAAGTTGCAAATGTGTCAAAACAAAGGTGTCATTCTATGAACAGAGGTGCAGTTTTGCAGGTTAGCTCAAAAAATAGCTTTCTAGAGGCCAAAAATTGATGTTTTTCAGTGACCCAGTTCAAGAAACAGCTAGAAATATAGGTAGGGACCCAAAATGCAGACTTGATGCAAAAAACACCTGATAAACCCTATAATATGTATCCTAGAATAGATGCACAAAATTGTACTTCTATGAAAACAGAGGCGCCATTATGTGAACAGGAGCATAGCTTTGCAGATTGAACCAAAAAAACCACCTCTGGGAGTCAAAAAATAAAGTTTTAGACTAACCCAAGTGGGAAAATGAGTTGATGAACATATGGGGGACCTCAAAAACATGTAAATATGGCTATAAAATTCTCCCAAGTATAATGAAAATGAGATGAAAACAAAGAAAACCCTAGGTGCCCTAGAAAGCTTATATGAAACCCTAGTCTTACAAAACTTTAAAAACACCTAGTTTAAGCATGAAAATAATGGATGGGCCTACAAAAAAAAGTGTTAGGATGATGAGGACCTATAAAATAAGATATTAGAAGCCAAAAAAAACCCTAAATCTAGGTGAAAATGATGAAAACAATGTTGAAAAATGGAAGCGCAACAGTTTGTGACAAAGACGCGGCTTTGTGAAGGAGAAATAGAGCTGTAGTTTTATGAAGAAGCTATGCTTCTATCCAAACAGAGGTGCCTTTCTGGGAAATAGAGGCACAGTTTTGCATTTTTTGTTTGAGAACATGACCTACAGCTTCAAAACTCACAAAAACTTCAAGAAACGTTAGAAAAGGTTGGGGTAACCCACCGGGCATGCCAAAATGAAGAAGGTAAAGATGGAGAAGAAGGTAAATGATAAAAATATATACAAATGAATAAGAAATAAACATAATAATGTTATACCTTCATTGCTCCTTCCTCTTCATGGATTGAGCTCACAAGAAGCACCCATTCTTGCAAATTTGCTCTAATGTTGATAAGGGATGTGGTTGCTCACAATTTTAGCATGATGATGGTATGATGGAGATGTATTTGATGGATATTGGGCAGCATAAGGATATGGAGAATGTGTGTTATGAGGAATGAGAGCCAATGCCTCATCATATAGAAGTTTGGTGAGAGGAATCAATGGCTAAGATTGAATGGCTAATGGAGGGTTGAGATTGATTGAGAAGGTGAGGTTTGGATCAAGGATGAGGATTGATTAGCCATGTGGCAAGTGTCACAAGATGGATAGGGGTGAAATTTGGAGGTGTGCTCACACATGTGTGAGCACACATTGGGAAGAGAGGCATTAAAGAGATAGGGCGGCTTGTGTAAGAGGTTAGTGGGGGTAGGTGAGATTTAGGAATTTAAAATTAGGAAATAATCATAATGATGATTAGGGATGAAGGTTAGACCAATTAATTAAGGATTAATTGATTAATGAGGATAGTTTGAGTTAATAAACCAAGGGTTTATTAACTTAGGTGGAGTTAAAAGTTGGAGAATGGGATAATGAGGATTAAGAAAGGGATAAAGTTAATTAATCAAGGATTAATTAACTTAAAAAAGGTTAGGGGATTTGGAGGAATAAGGGTAAAGGTTAGCTTTACTTAAATAAATGTGGATTTATTTAATTAAAGGTGGTGAATAGGGGAAATCAATTAAATAAATAAATATTATTTAATTGATTAATGGGTTAGGATAGGCTAAAATGAGGTGTGGATGGGTCACATTTTAGGTGTCTACAAAAAGATCAAATTCTAAATTGGAACTAAAAAAAATGCAACTAAATCCACCAACTTCACAAGGTTTCAAAATATCCAATTCAAATGAAAAGTTTAGACAATGAATTCAACAAGTATGACATCATCAAGGTGGGATGAAGGAGCAAAGGAATTGGATCATGCAAGAAAATCCATCTAATTAGATGAAAGGTGAAGTTAATGGATAAGTTCAGATGGGGGGTAAACTTCAACAAGCTATTAAACTAGCTTAAATTGAGGTCTTGCAGGAAAATACAAGTGAACTAGATATTTATGTAAAAGGGGAGATTTAATTGGACATCGAGTTCTTGCAAAAATAAAATAAGTGTATTTTCTAGGGAAAACCAACTAAATGAGACACTTAAGGAATGAGGAAGTTCAGTAGGGCATTAAGTTACCAACAAAACTACACTTAGCCAATTTTCTATTTTTTTTACTTTTTGTGGGGAGTAATAATTGAACTAACCTTTGTGAGAGAAAAGCCAAAGTCCACCTTTGTAATTTTATAACAAAATCCTCTTTGCATTATGCTTTGGAAACATTTTCTTCAGTGAAAATTCCAACTATAACATCTAACAAAAATCCCCATTCCATTATGATTTGATGAATGTCAATACCTTTCTTTAAAGATACTATTTTGGAAAAGCTAAGGAGGATGTTCACAAACATTATCAAGATTGGATTTAAACTTAATAATCATATTTTCTTCAAAGTTTCTTAAGAATTTTCAATAATTTCATTCCATGTTTTAGAAACCCACTTCAATATGACCTATATTTGTTGAGTTTTGCTCTAAAAGTTGTGCATTTGACCTTATACACCCTTTCTTAATAACTAATCTAAAAAATTCTAAATGGGTCCCCTAAGTGACAAATATGTTTAACTCTCATAAAAGGCCTAATTTTGAGATTTCTCCATTGTTTCCCTTGATATTTCATGTGTTTCAAGGTTTTAGGGGTATCCAATTTTTCATGCCCTTCCTACCAATCCTGAAACCCTTCCTTCAAACCTTATCAAATTTAATTAAGTCCTTTTGTAAGAGTTTTAGGTTCTTCCTTACTTTGGTACATATTCCCTTGCATCTCTATTTCCCTAATCTCAATCTTTCATCCTCAAAATATTGCTAAATGTTTAACTTTTAGGCTTTTAGAGTGTTCCTTACTCTTTTCCCAAGTCCAATGCTTATAGGTATGCTTAATGAGGTATCCTTGATGGAAGTGGTTTGATAGTGAAGTATTTTTAGTTGATTTTATTGGGGAATCAAGGTGGTAATTAATCACCTCCACTCACAATACATATAACGAAGATTGTGTTTTTTGTGGTACATTAGGGTGTAATCTCCCATGATCCCTTAATAAGAAAGTTGAGGATGTCCCTATTGATTTTTTTTGTTTCACCTCATCCATTTTCAATAAGGAGGTCCCAGAGTTTTTGTTAGGATTAAGCTTTTTTTAATCTAAGTCTTTAAGATCTTTGGTCAATGTAGTTACATACAAAAGTAAATATCTCAAGAGTCCTAGGTGCCAAGTAAAAAGAAAATGTTTTAGTTGTGTCTTCACTCCACCCACATATCATAAGGAAGTTTAGGGTTTATGACATATTGCATCAAAGGAAATGATGTTTAATGAGTCATCCACCATTCTTGACATGGAGGATACACCGGTTTTCCTTATTTATTGTATTTTTTTTATCAAGGTTCAAGATCATGGCAATTTTTAGAGTGGGAAAGAGATTCTAATGGCTCATATACACCTTTCCCATAAGATTGTAGTTCTAATCTAGATGTTGGTTCTAGGTGGTATGTGTTTTTGTATCATCATAGGGTTTCCAAAAATATCCTTATAGCTCTTATAAATCTATTAACGTATGAAACTTTGTCAAGTTTTGTTATCCCTAACAAAAAATATCTTAAACCATATACAACCTTTTAAACCCTAAGAAGTTGTGTATTAATGTGGAAACCTTTGAATAGTGATTAGAGGTAGCATGCAGTATTGATAGGTCTTTAGGGATGGCAAGGATAACAATTTTTAAGCGATAGGTCCAAGAAAACAAGGGTTTCCATCAAATGTTGAAGGTTTGTAAATATGTATGGAAGAAAATGATCATGTTTTAGTTTATGAGGTGATAACAGTGCAAGGTCCTTAAGGTCAATGCCAATAGTATGAGGTTTGTAAGGTTTCTAGTCCATAGTTCACAATGATGGTTAAAAGACACAAGGTTTTGACTTAGTCATGAAGAGTTTGTCAAATTATTTAAGACTAATACTGTCATTCACAATATTGTTGAATCATCAACATCATCATCTTTAGGGAAGAGTATGAAAGAATTTAAACTCATAGGGTTTTAAATATTTTTCAATAGGATTGTCCATATAATAAAAGAATATATGAAAAACCTAAGATCCTAACTCGACTTTATGACAACAATTAAAGAGATATATGGCTATTGTCACCATACTTGATTTTCTTTCAAAAGGTCATGTATGTGTCATAGTGGTCTTCACAGTATCAAAATCATGGTAACAGCTTCTTGAAGAAGTTGAATGATATAAAAAAGATAAAAGTCATAATAATGAACCATTGTCAAATCACAAGTGATAGTTCTCATGGGGTGGATGATAGTAAAGAGAGCTATCAAAGCCAGTATAAAACCTATCAAGATTGCATTGACCCCCTTCAAGTTTCAAACGCATACATCATGATGTTAGCACTATCCAAACTTTTGGAAAACAATTTATACATTGTTGAAGAAGGAAGTGATATGTAAATAATAGTGGGGAAACATCAAAAAAACATGTTCAAACCCTTAGGTTCTATGCATCACTACAAGGAGACCTCAAACTCTATTGTAAATCTTGAGACACCTCAAAACCTAGTGTCAAATCATAGAAGAACACTCACAATGGAAATCTATGGAAGGAGTGTTCAAGGTTAATGTTGAAAGATATCAATCATAACATTTATTAAAGGAACTTGATACGGTAAAAAAAACACATGTTCAATCAAGAACACATGCATCGTGATGTTAGCACTATACAAACTTCTAAAAAACAATTTATACATTGTTGAATAAGGAAGTGATATGTAAATAATAGTAAGGAAAGGTCAAAAAAACATGTTCAAACCCTTAGGTTCTATGCATCACTACAAGGAGACCTCAAACTCTATTGTAAATGTTGAGACAACTCAAAACCTAGTGTCAAATCATAAAAGAACACTCACAATGGAAATCTATGGAAGGAGTCTTGAAGGTTAAGGTTGGTGCAGTGTCCGGACAAACAAAGATCACCAGGAAGTTGAAAAAGTTGGGAAAGATGGATGAATTAAAGGAACTTGATGAAAAAAAGGGTGACTGGAGAGAGTATATCTCCCTAATTGGTGATTATTGGGGCTTGTTTGGAAAATTTGAGTAATGGCTTTCTCTTTTGTTCCCATTTAATGGTTGTTCTTCTTTTTTTGTCTTTCTGCTTTCATATCCTAGACTGTTATTTCCAAATAGCTTTGTTATGGTTTTGGACTTGCTGGCATATGGTGGACTTGATGAATGGTCTTCGCAGCTTTAAGTACTCTAGTAGTAATCTTATGTTTTTTATTAATTATGGTATTTCTATGGTTATAGTTATGTTATTTGGCCTGTGTGCCTCCCTGAATTGGCTATTTTTTGGTTTTGGCTAGTGGTGTTGTTTTCCCACCCTATTTTTCCTTTTTTTGGTTGTAACCATGGGATCAAGGCCCTTTCCCTACTAATCTAATCAAAAAAAATTATTAAATGTCAATGACATGAAAATGAATTTTGAGGCTCATAGAGTTGATAAAAGTAAAAGCCTATGGAGGATACTAAACAACCATGAGTGACTAAGGTATAAATCACAATACAGGGCTAGTGAGTATGGTTCCATGTCAAATAAAGACATCAAAAGAAGTCATCAATAGTCTATTGTCTATTGATAGTATCTTCAACCTACATATGTTGGTAGTAATGAGGTAGTGTGAATAATGGCATCATGTGCAAAAATTTAAGGGTTTCAAGGTGAATGAAAATCCTACAAACCAATACTTATTGTTCCTAATTTTATAATTTAAAAAATTACCAAGGATTTGGACCATCTCTTTAGTTTCATCACTACAACCATCGGTTGTAAATGAGCATAAGAAGAATTTGCAAGATAATAATGTTGCCAAGGCATTGTTAAAGGCTCCAAGAAACACAATATTGATGACAATTTATGAATGACCTATTGAATACATGACCAAACTAGACTAACAATACATTGTTGAAAGTTTCAAGGAACAACAAGGGAAGTCAAGAGATAAATGATAATATAGTAGTGATAAGGATTTAATCCATAACAACCAATGAAAGGTTCATGAATACCTCTCTATTCATTGTTGCAAAGGGAAGTGAACTATTAATAGATAGTGTATGGATGGTAGTGCCTATGATAGTGTTAAGGGGTGGATTATGAATGAAAAGTATGAAAGAGTAGTATCCAACAAGGATAGACAAAATCATTATGGAGCAGAGCGGTGCTAAGTGCGGGAATGGGCATGCATCCGATTTTTTGAATTTTGAAGGTGTTGAAGAGGGAGAAGACGCAAATCTTGATGGAGATGGTGGCGATGGTGGGTTCCTGGAGGTTGCAAGAGCTGTGTTGTGGCCTTTGTTGGAGTTTCCTGCATTTGATGGGCCATTGCTCATGCGCTCTTTTTTGGAAATTGTTCTTGGCGGCCCTCTGGTCGCTCACTCCTCTAGTGGCTAGGTCAGGTTTAGGTCGTTGGGCTTCCTACTGCTCAACTCCCCTATTCTTGCCCTTGTTCAGTGGTTGGGGGTTGTTCTGTTCTTTCACAAGCCCCCTATGGGTTTCTAGTGACGGTGGATTTTTACCTTGTATTTACTTCTATAGTGTTGGGGTCATCATTGTTGCTCCTCTTTGTAGTAGTCTTATTCTTACCCTATGTTTCCTTTTTCCACATTTTGTGGTCTCTAGATTCATGGTGTTGTTTGCTTTGGGTATGGCCTGGTTTATGCTTGCTTTATGTGAGCTACTCTGTTGCTCTTGGGTCTTGGAGTTGTTCTTTCTTGCTCCCTCGGGTTCCATAGACTCTATGGTGGTTCTAAGTTCATTCTTTAGAATTTCTTTGGAGCTTTCTACTTTTGAAGGAGTTTCTAAATGAGTTTTCATCTTGGCCTTGGTGGTTTGGGGTTTATTGATCTTTTGGGCTACTTTGCCTAAAGTATGGGTTATGGTGGATCCTGTCAGAACTATTACTATTGCTCCTTTGGGGGGATGGTTCCTTGGTTTTGTGAAGCTGCAGGTTGTTGACCTCTTTCTGTAGAGATGTTTAGCGGGAACTTTGTTGAAAGCTCCTTTGTTCCTTGGTGGTTTTGGAGACCTTGCCCTATTTTGTTGAGGGGGGGTTTGTGCTTCAGAATGGCTTCTTGGTTGGTGGAAGTGGTTGTGTTGGTGGTTGTGTTTGGTTGGGGAAGGGGTTTCGAGCTTGTTGGGCTGTTGTTTGCCTCTCTCTATGTGTCCTGCTACTGTGGTGTGGTTTTGGTTCTGGGGGTTCCCTTGGATTGTTGGTTTCCCCTTGTGGTGGATGGTTCTTTTTCTGAGGAAAGAGTAGATGGTTATTCTATGTTGTGGGTTGATCTTGTTGTTGGCCGAGAGTTTGGTGTTGTCCTTCCTTTTTTTCCTTTGGTCTAGTCACCTTGGGAGGAGGTGTTTTCCTATTCTGTTGGAGTTCTTGCTTGCTACCATGTTCTACAATTGTTGTATTCAATAGAGGTGAATATTGCTCCTATTAAGGTGGAGCCCTCTCCTATTGAGGTGGAGATGGAGATTGTAGAGATGGTGGGAAGTGCTTCTCTCCTTGGTTGGTCCCTATCGAGGTGGTGCATGCTTTCTCTAGAGGGAGGCTTCTTCTGTAGTTCTGGTCCCCGCTTCTTCCTCTCCTATAGAGGGGAGCCCCATCCTTTTGAGGTGGTTTTGGGGTTGGTGTCTAGCTAGTTGGTGCATTTTGAAGAACATATCTCTACAACTATTTGTGACTTTTCCCCCTCTTTTGGTGGAAGTTTGTTAGGCTCAATTTTGACTAATTTGAGCGAAAGGTCTGTCGCAGTCTAGCTACTGCAGGAGCTTTATGTCCTGGTTGGTTCTAGAAGCCTTGTAGGACTTGTTGTGTTATGGGTTGGTTCTTGGCTAAAGGCCTATACTTTTCTTGACTTAGGACTATTGTTTGTCCTAAGGGTTTTGTCACTCCTAGTTTTGGTGCCTAGAATGATTTATTAGTTTGTCTTTGACTTAGGACCATTATTGGTTCTGAGTGTGTTGTCACTCCTGGTTGTTATCTGGTGACTAGGTGGTGTTTGTTTCTATTGTATTTCTACAGTGTTTCTGCTAGTACTGTTTCTTTGTTTAGTGGGAAAATTTTGAGATTTTTCTATTTGGAAGTGTCCTTTTCTTAGCTCTATAAAAGGTTCTTGTTCCTTTCAAAAACTTTCTTACCTTATCAAAAACAAGGATAGACAAATGACAGTCCCTTAAATGACTGTCATAACAAGTGAATCTTTGTCAAATGGTAAGAAAGAGTCATGATGAATGTCTTGTAAAAATATGATAGTAAGCATCACGTTAAAGATTGGAGAGCATGAATAAGATCTCTAGAAGGAGAAAACCTTATACAAGTTTGAGACAAAGGTTTGAGGAGTGTAGTTAATCTTAAAAGGTTCCATGAAGATACCAAGAAATCCTATACCATTTAAATCCTACTCATGCATTGGTTAAGAATCAAGATTCATAAAGAGTTTTGAAGATATATTGAAAGAAGAACCTCATCCCACACCTTCAAAGAGACCTAATTTATTTCAAATTCATCAAAGAAAAGTTCTAAAATTATGCAAGTGGTATTTGAGATGAGGAAGTATAGTTGTGTCATTTATTTATGAAGCATTTTGGGAGTTGTAATGGCCATTAAGAGAGTTATGACAACATCTTCTCACCTTGCAAGAATCTAGGAGAATAAAACAATTGTTGGAGATTTCTTTGGATTAGTTCCAGGTCTTTAGGATGCACAACTCAACAACTTCCTATTTATATTCCATAATGGATTCTTTAAAGGAAAAACTTAGGCCTATGTTCCCAATGCTCAAGTTGAGGTTTGATTGTGTTGTAAAGGAAAAAGTTATCATTTATTTCTTAAGAAAGAATTCCCTATATTCTCTCATACTGTTAGATATGCAAAAGGGATGCATTGTAAAGGAATATCACATGTATTATTGAAGGGGAGTTATGCATTTTGAAAATAGGATTGTAACTGAATAAGTTCTTTTATGTGAAATATTGCATTGAAACTCAAAAAACTTAGCCATTTCATGACTAAAACATCAATGTAACACATCATTTTCAAGTAATTTTTAAGGAATTTTCAAGCTATGTACTACTATAACAACACTTTTAGGTAATGAAATTCAAATTTTACCTCCTCAACTTTGTTTCTCTATGTACATTGTAATGATTGATGTAAGTTTTATGTGTTTTTATGCAAAAAACCTAAAACAAATGTCTCATTCACAACACCTTTAAAATAAATACATATATATGTGTGTGTCTGTAGGTTGTAGATTGTGCCATGATTATAATCGGTTTATAGTTGAGAGAAGTTTATTTTTTCTTCAAAACTATGAAAACATTCAACCTTCTTATAAAACACTGATGCAAAAAGTATACAAAATAGTTGAGTTGTGTAGGAAAATAACTAAGTTTTAGACCATTTGTATGCAAAAAAAGAGCATAGGTTCAATAAAAAATTTATGTATCACCTCAATAGAACTTAGATTTTATTTCAATTCATCTCCTATGTCTTTTCTCAGCATAACAATAGTAGTTTAGTTCAAGTTAGGTGAGTACCAAGGGAAACAACCCTCTCTAGAGATTCACTCCAAGCAATGGAAAACTCATAGGCCCTGGAGTGTTTCCATATTTTTTTGAATTTTTGAGTTAAGTGCTCAGTGAGGGTGCAAATCTATTTGGAAATAGGCCTGGATGGCCCAAAAAGGAATGCACTATGTAAAATGTTTCACAGAGATATAATATGGTTCCATAATTGCCCTAGGTTCTTGAAACAAGTTCAAATATTGCCATGATACACTAACAAGCAATGCAATGTAAGGAAGGATTCATTTTGGTGGAGGTTTAGAGTGGTTCTATAACCACCTTTAGTTATTTAAAATGGTTCAACCTTTGAAAGGTTTCCTTGACAATCAAAAGAAGAAGAAACATTGATAAAGTGTTAAAGTTTTTGATGTATTGAGGAGGTTTTAGAACCTAGTTTGGATCCCGACAATATTTTCTTAACCTTGTTGAAGCCTAAAAGGTTTTTCTAAATTTGTTGAGTGAAAAAAAGCAAACTTCAAATGGGAGTTGATGAGTTGATGAGGTTATAAAACTTGCCTTGGATCTTGACAAGGCTTTCCTAACCTTGTCAAAGTCTGATAAGATTTTTATAACTTTTAAATGAAGTAAGAGAGTGGCTCTCTGGTCTCTTTGTCAAGAGTTTCAAGTTATTTTGGAACTAGTATCAGAGGTTGAGGTATATCTTTGAACCAATTCTATGTTACAAGGACAAGGAGTGTGTGTCGATATTTCTACATGGTTCTATAACCATGGGTGGGAGGTGACAAGGTTTGATTAATCCTTCTAAGTTTCAACAAAAAGTAAGATCTATAAAATGTTTTAGGTTGGAGAGCTTTTTGGTGGTCATATAACCACTTTCGGTTGCTAAAAATGGTTTCATTGTAGATGGTTTTTCCTTACAAGTGTGGTTGGAGTGCTTGTTGGACCTTTGATGTGGTTTAAATCACTTTGGGTTCTTAAAATTGGTTTGTCCATGGGTTTCACCAATATAAAAGGGGGAATCCCATTACTATTAAAGGTATGTTCAATGGGGTCTTGAGTTCTAAGAGTAATGGTGTTGTATCTACTCACTCTTGACTACCTAGATTTACTACACCAACCCTCCATCCCTTCATGAACACCATTAATGACCATGATTGTTGTGAATGAAAAGAAGATGATTATTCATACATTGTGGGTACATTAGGACATGTTTGAGTTAGTTTTAAGGTACATGAATGATGAAAATAGGGTGTGGAGGTATGGATATCCCCTACAGCTATTGAGGTTAGATTTTTCAAGATTGGTTTGTAAGTTTTCATGTTTCACACTTTGGAACAACTTGAAATGTGGTATAAGGACCTTATTTTTCATTATTTAAGGGAGAGATAAATACATTTGGAGAAGAGCATAGAAGAAAACACTTCCAAGTAACTAGGGTTTCAACTCTAACAAAGGGAAGAGAGATCCTTTTTGTATTTTGATTATCTAGGTTTATCCCAAATGTGTAAATAACTTATTGCAATATTTGAAGAATGATTTTAAAGTGTGGAATTGACCTTGATTTAGTGTCTCCATTATCTTTGTGTTCATTTTTTGATGTGTCTATGATCAGTTGTCCAACTCTAGATGACTGTAAAAACCTTGTAAATATTTTCCATGGTGTCTTTTCATAATAATAAAGGAAATATTAATGTCTATACATGGATTGCTAATTAGAATCATTTAATATTCTATAAATTTAGTTATTTCTATGAATTCATATGTAGAACGTAGTTTATAAGTGTGTTATAAGGGGTAAATTCTTTAGTAAAACCTTCATTAAGGTATCACACTGATATTTTATTTATTACATGTTTTGAATGAATCTATGACTCTATTTCCCTACTAGAATTGGAATTATTTTTGTACTAACTCCACTTCTCATCGTCCAAACACATTAAAATAATTTAATCATAATCACTTTCTTTCAGTTGTGTTTTATTAGTTTGTCCATGCTTCCATGTATGAGTGTATAACAAGGTTTGTTTACTTATATTTTTCATACTCTACATGATAATCATTTTCAACTATATAAAGGTGCATAGCTTTACATTTTTAAAACCAACATGAAGGTACATTGTAATAACAAAAAGAGGAGCATGTTGTATAATGGGCATGGTTAATGTAAAATTAGGTGTTTAGTCTAGTAATATCATATAATTCAACATGTTAGAGAAACCCCCTTGGTCTTGTAGAACCAAAAGAAAATGAGGGCCTACCCACCCCAACAATTGGTCCTCAACAACCCAACCTAAACATAGGTTTTGTGTTACTCTTCTCAAGTTTGACACCCTTAGCACTTGGGAAACTATCCATTTTTAGGGACTTAAGACTTACAACTTAGATCACCAACATCATGCATGTGCTACAATCATCATAATCTAGAAGGCAAAATTTATTTTAGGCACTCTTTTAAATTATTCATATTCTTTTTCTATGCCTCCCCAGTTTACATAAGCTTCTATTGAGGTAGTTCTAATGACACCATCTAGCAAAATTTGACATCTAATGATTTTCTATACCCTTTAGAAAAGATGAAAAATTGTGATTTAATTAAGAGGCATTAACCAAACAATTTTCCCTACCTTTTAATATTAGGATTGCACTAGTTTATTAATATTTATTATAATAACTATACAATCTTAAAATTTTATTTAAATAAAATAAACAAATAGTTTTATTTTATTATAGAATAAATAAAAAATTAATAGAACACTAATTACTAGAAACTATAAAATTATTTATAAAATTTTATTACAAAATCAAAAAAGGGAAGATGAGAGGAACCTAATACTAGATGGAGAAATCCACTATCTAGGACACCAACACGTTGTGTAAATACCCACAATAGTCTTGTATGATCAAAAAATTCAAAACATTATTTTTTCTAAAAAAATGTGACCTATAGAGGGTTAAGCAATCCAAGAGGGTAAGAGAGCTAATGGAAAATGATGTAGGGGTGATGTAGAAAGTTGTAGATTTTGAGGGAGTTGTATAGGATTGAAGTGAAAGAGAGCCCAAACATGAGAGAGAGAGAGAGAGAGAGATCTCCAAAACAAAAAAGATTCAAAAATGAGAAGAGGCCAAGAGGAAAGGGTTGGTGAGCCATTTAGACTTTTCTTGAGTAGATTTGACTAACCTGTGTAGGTGACAAGTGGAAAAATAATAAAAAATAGGAATAAAATAGAAAAATATCATGGGATGTTAGCATGTTGTGTAGATGTTCATACACCACATTGGTGTCCAAATAATTTTAGCTAAAAAATTGTGATTCACTAAGAAAACACAAGGCCAATATAAGGGTTGACAAAAAATGATAAAAAGAGATCATAAAAGATAATACTAAGCACCATGGGAGGTAAAAATGCCAATGCAAGAGCTAGAATGAGCCTATAAGCACACTAAGGAATGTACAACAAAATTGACATAAAACATAGTGTAAAATTGCAAGGGTGTGTATTATTTGACATTACAACTTTTATGCTTTAATGGATGTTCATATTCTATTCCAAAGCTCCTGTTTTGACGTAGGAAAAGGGTGTGGAATTATACTATACCCCCACCAATTACATTTATTTTAATTTTCTTAAAACCTTATTAATAGATCCATTTTATGTATTTCTTACAATCATTGCAACCCATGATGACATATCTCTTTAAGTAATTCTTTCAAATAGTCCACATCAACATTATAGTTAGTGTGAGGATTATGAGAAAAGGAAGAAACAAAAAATAAAATAAATAAAAATCCAAACACAAAAGGGAGGAGCCTATACCTTACTTCGCTTTCAACTCCATTTGAGCTTGAATATTTTGAGCACCCAAGCTTGAGAAGCCTTCTACAAGATCTCCTAAGAAAAACTTTTTGTACACTTGTGTGTAGTTATGCTCAAGATATTTAATCAAGTGATTTAAAGTATGTGGTTTCTCTCAATTCTAGTAGCATAACATTAGCATTTGATAGAGTATTTAAAAATAGCTTCTAAGAGGCTTAATTTATAGATTTTAAGGGTTAATGATTAAGGGCTGCAACTTGATCTTAAAATTAAGAGCTAGGATTGTATGAGAGATTTGGAGGATGGAGAATCCTCCAAGTGGCACTTCATGATTGGTTCACTTGGAGAGGGAAAGGGTTGAGAGGATTTAAAGGGCTAGGATTACCTCTTTTTGATTAAATAGTGAAGATTAAAAGTTCTCATACATGCGAGAAAGATAATGGGGAAGAATGATGACATGTAAGTCCTCTCACATATGTGTGAGGATCACATAAGTAAGAGTTATATTGATGCACTTGCAACTACAACATCTCACCAATATTCACTAGTAGAAAAGACATTTACTCTTTTTTCCCCTTGCAATTGGTAGGGACATCAATGACTCTACAACTCTTGTTCTATAATGGAAGCAAGCGGTAGAGTGTAATGACATGAGTGTGTTAACAAAAAATCTTATCTTTTTTCTTAATTTGACATCCATTTACATGCCAAAATATTTTTTTTTAATAATAAAATAACTTTTAAGTGAATAAAATAGCTTAGATTTGATATCTTTTGGCCTTTTTAGATAGATTTATTAAGATATCTATACTAGTTGTAATTATCAAAGGTAAACTACTTATTTAATTAGCCTAGATGTTAATGTAAGTGGTTTATATTATCAAACCTGTGAGAAATGTTAATCTAAGGTTATGGTCACATGGAGGACCTTTGAGAAGTATTTTGAAGGACTAGGGGTTCCCATGAGGCAAAGAATAATAATGTTATAGGATTGATTAGAATCTTTTCCTCATTAATAGAAGCCCCTACTTTCTAGTTTGAATATTTGAGCAAGTACATCTAGGGCGGGGTTAGAAATTTCCCCACCATCTTAGGATTTTTTTTCCACTTGACAATCATCTAAAGTTTTAGGTTCCTACAAAAAAAGCCAGTAAAACTTTTGGAGGGAAAATTATCCTTATTTATTTATTTTAATCTCTTTATTTACAAATCAATCAAGCAACACTACACAAACCAAAGAATAACAACAATAGTCATAGGTATTGTAAAATATCCTTTATATATTTTAATTTTTAAATTTATCTTATCAAATTTATAACTGTCTAAAATTTAATTGTATCATTTTTTTTCATTTTATATTTATATATTATTGAATCACTACCTATAATGTTGTCCTCCCATTTTTATTTTGTTGAACTACTTAGATTTAAACCTAAAAACATAGTTTCTTCAACTTTATCAAGTTCCCCACATAGATATAACATTTTAAAATACCCACAAAAATAGAATCCATAACTCAACCAAAATAATAATAATACAAATCATAAACATAGAAACTCTTAAAGATGAAACTAAAGATCTATGCTTCAATTATCTCCACTAGAGAAATCTTTGTGCAATGGAAACATAATAGGGGTACTCAAAATCTATAATATCACAAAACTAGGATTGCCCTCATTTAACATGATGTTTAATTTAGTTAATGCTTGTACCCTCTAGCATGCAAGAACTTGTACATGAAGTGCCTTATAGTTTCTATTATTGTATATGTGTTTAGTAATGCTAGTAATCAACTTTTGCTAAAATATAATACCTAAAATGCCTTGTAGTCACTAGTATTATATTTGTGTAGTTTGATATATTATATTTGTATATATTTAACAAGAAAAATTGAATGAAACAACATATTGGAAGCTTTTTACAATTGAAGAATTCATAAATTTAGGAATTAAGAAAAAAGATGACACATACTTGTTCAAGCTTTTATAAGGGTTTGTTACTAGGTACAACTACAAATGCGGACCACATCATAGAATAGATTGGATTGGGTGCATTTTCCATTATTAAGGAATAATATACTATAAAAAAATTGATATGAATCTTAGGATATAGCATCAATGTTGAAGAGTGCAAAGGGTTATGTAGAATTTGGTAATATGGTATTATAGTGAAGGAATACATATGTAGATTACTAAGACTATCATGCCTCAACATATAAATTTTAAATAGTTAGTTTTTTACTATCATCTAAGTTGAATTTGTTGCTAGGTTCCTTCGCCTTATGAGTGCCTTTAGCTTTAACTTTTATATTCCCAAACTTAGATCCCTAGGTGATTCAACTTTCAATTATGAGAGATTCCCATATTTGGCACTTTATTCTTCAACTATGGTCTCTTTCTCATGCCTCATTTTTCAAAGGTTACATTTATTGATTGTACATTCAATTGATTGAATTTTTCCTCATAAATTTTTAATACAAAGCTAGCCTCTATGCTATAAATTTCTTATAAATTATGGAAGAAACCAGTGAATTCCCTAGTTATATCCAACATAATTGCTCACATTGCTTGAGGATGCCACGTAGGTAGTTCAATGTGTGCATGCACTAATCATGCATTGAGATGGATTACTATATTCCTCATGGTTTGAATATTTGTAATTTATAATCTATCTAAAGGGTGGATATTTTGAGAAAAAAAATTGAAGTGTCATGTCTACTATAAGATTCAAGGGTTGTACTATTATTTGTGTAGAAACTAAGGTTATCTATCAAAAATTTACACTACCTCGATTATAACTATATGACCCTTTACATTTGAGAGGTCATAAATTTTAAATACCAATCCTTACATGAGCAAATTATCAAATTTGATTACCTCCTTTCACATTTACAGGGGAACAATTCAATGAAATATAATGTTTCCTTGCATGTCTAACATTATTATACCTCAATTCCCTCACACTCATTCTAGATATTGTGGATACTTGTCTATATAATAAATGTAGGTCCAATTCCATGTAACCTATATTATGAGCTCTAAGGAAAAACTTGACGTATTAGGATCAATTCATGGGTAATATCCACATTAAGCATTTAAGTCGTAGTGAATTATTGTTGGTAATGAGTGTATGCACTAGGTCAAGTAATTTTATTGAGCATGAAATATCCCCAACTAAAAATTTGAAGTTCCACACATGTGAAGTAGTGCATGGTACATGAAAAATAGTTTATGAGTTAATGTAACATATAGTACCCAAAAAATTGCCTCTAAAATGCCTTCTCCACATGAAAAATATTGAAGATACAAGATGTGGGAAAATATCTCTTTTTAAAACTACTAATATCATTTATTTTGAGCATGCATTTCAATATTTATTAAACATGGCTTTGAAAATGCATTTTAATGTTTTTTAAACATAATATTTGAGCATTTCTACAACATAGTCTATGTTCATTTTCTTATAAAACAATATGGACCAATCACAATTCATTATGAAAATAATATGTACTATGGATCAATCTCAATTCCTCACTAAAGAAAGAACATTTTTTCAATTTGAGTTGTACACTTAGGTTTTTCATTACAACTTAATGCATTGATGATAATTTTGTCATTAAAGCATAGGTAACTAAAACATGTTTTTATACTTCATAAAATTCAATTAAACAACATATCATATACTAGATTACATAAAATGGGATTTGAAAAGGGCCTAAGAAGTCAATGCAACAACCATAATACACATAGAAAGACACAAAAGGCATGGCATATACACATAGTTTTATATTTTCAAGAAAAAGAGCACCTGAAAATAACAATACTAAATATAATGAATTATATACATAGTTTTACTAATACAATGCTATTATTTTTTATATACATGGAATTATTCTTAGTATTTATTTAATTTGAAATGTATATTTCCATCAACACAATATTTTTAGTAAACATAATAATATTTGAATGTATATTTTATTGTAGCATGAAGCAACATATTTTTTTGTCATTATCATGGATACAAATTTCCATCACCCAATTCCTACAAAGAATGGTTTTAGGAGGTTTACTACAATGCTTTCATAAAATTGCCTCCTTGATTTTGTTCTAAGTACACAAAGAAGCAATGAAACATTCATATCTATTTTTCCTTCAAGTGAAGAAAGGGAAAATGGAGAAGTATTCATCCCTATAATTTCATCTGAACATTATACTAATGTTTTTTCTACAATTGAAGATCATTTATCACCCAAACCATCAAATGTCCAAGATAAACCACCTTTGGTTCCTCCTACATACAAAGCAAGGATACATTGGAACATTATAGAATATAATATTTATTGAAGCAAAAAATATTAAGACACATTATCCAATGGCGGGGAAAAGAAGAAAACTACAACATCTATTAAAAATAAAAAATTTGCAAGTATTTTTCTTCTCGTGTCTTTCAGACAATAAATCAATGTTGAGATTGATGGGAGCATGTTCTACCATATTACAAAAGAATAAGAGATTATGAGTCACATATTCCCTTTGGCCATGATAACTATTGGAGTATGACAAGCATATAGAGAGTTAAAAAAAAATCCACCAAAAATTCCAAATTAACTTATGTATGTAATGAAGGTCAATTTTGGTAATGATAGAGCTATTGATCCTGCAAATATAACTATTGATACGCCAAACAACAATTATATATTAAGTGACAAAGTTTCTTCTCCAAATGGAAATGCTCTAGTGGATTAATTTGATATGGACAATGAAACATGTCAAAGATCACTAAAAAATGAGAATTAAATAGAAAAAGGTTACACGAGTAAAATGTAGAAATTAACATTTAAAACAACTGGTATAAAAGACACTACTCCTGAAAATAATAAATTGGTTGTTTCTACATTGCAGATTCTTGAAGAGTGCCATACAAAGCACCATGAAAAGAGTATGCTCTAATAGAAATGTGAATAAATAAGGAAGAATATAATGATGAATAGTTGATTAAATTGGAAGAGAAAAAGGTCAATATTGGCACCCTAATTTGATGTGTCTCATTTTTCTTTGCTCTCCTCTAAAGGTTGTGCATTTGACCTTATATGCCCTTTGTTGATAACCAATTTGAGAAATCTTATATGGTTCCCCTATGCATCAAAAGGTGCAAAGGCTCATAGGTTGTCTAAGTTTGAGTTGCTTCTTGGGTTTGCCTCGGTGTTTTTTATGTTATCAGAGTTTTAAAGTTTCAGGATCTCCCACGTCAAACATGCTTTTCCTTTTGATCTTGGCACCCTACTTTAATTTTTTTTAAATTCACTGTGTTGAGTTTGTCAGTATTTTAGACTTTTGGGGTTTCTTGTACCCTCATACCTTTACTATCACCCTCAACCCCTTGATCTCAACATTCCCTTAAGTCTTCATCAAATTCCTCTAAGTGCTTTAGTATTTTGAAGTTTCAAATCCATCCATCCCTATCAAACCGATCACACTTGATATACCTTCAACAAAAGTCTAACATCCCACCTTTTCCTTCAAAGTACCTCATTAGAGTTTTAGAGTTTTAGATTTTCCCCATGCATGATACCTTCATCTTGCTAACATCATGTTGATTCCAATAGTCCATATGACATCATGTTGATGTCATAAGTCCATCAAAAATTTTAGGATCCCTAATCCTTCTATCCCCCACAGTATCCATTTTGCTATAACCTTGCTCCTCAATCTCTGATCCATTATATTCCAAAAATTATTTAAGTCTTTCAGGATTGGACTTTCAACATACCCTTAATTGGGTACCCATTTCCACTAACCTTGAAAATTACAATACTCTATTGATTTACTCTGTATGACCCATCAAAGTAATAATTTTAGCCATTCCTAATTCACGTACCCCTTTCTATTCAACCCTAAAAGCTTGAGACTCTATGAATTTTCTCTATTCAAATTATTAGAGTTGGAATTTTGGTCGACCCTTATCTTGGTACCTCTTTAGAAGTATTCTTGATCCTTGATCTCATCATCTCAAAAGCCTTCCCTTTGTTTGTATTACCCTATCAACCTTCCCACTTTTATTTCTCTTCTAGCATGAATTACCGATCTTCTTTGATCCCTCAATTCATTGACATTCTAATCATTGGCATATAGTACTAGTTTCCTCTGACCCCTCACAATCTCAAACTCTCACCTTTTCTCATTATAACTCCCACCTACTACTTTGAACAATCTAGATCTTTATTAATGATTTTATTTAGAAATACAAGTACTATATTTGATCCATTGACACTCAAAAATCATTATTTATGTAGGTATGCATGGATTTATATGAGAAAATTTTACTTTTCCCACATTAATTTTGTAATAGATATTATTTCAAAACTTGATGATTGGCACACCATCTCTAAGCCATTATTTTTAATGGATTTTTTGGGTGATTTTCTTGTCTTTGCATAAAAATCCACTCATCCTTAATTTCAAGACTCTCTTAGCTACCTTATGTCCTCTTCCAACTTCCAACATTAAATTATATAGGCATCTCTTCATCTTGGGCATCAATTTTGAGGAGTTAGTCTGGGTTGTCGATTTCAAATTGTTAGAATGTCACATCTTAAAGGGAATGCACCCAACTAGATTATGAGAGGATTTGGATCATTTTTAAGAATTAGATGACATTGGATTGGAGACAAGAAGTTGTAGTACTAACATAATAGTGGTATTCATAGGAAGCCCTAGGGTTTCAATTTACATTCTAGGTAAATACATTTTGGTATTGTAATGATCTCAATTTATCCCAAATTTGTAATAACATTTGTAACCTTTGTATATTAAATGATTAAAGGAAAAATCAACCTTGATTGGGTGTCTCCCTATGTATTTTATTTATTTTTGGATGTGCTTTTGATTAGTTGGCCAACTAGATGATTGTAAAATCCTTGTAAAGCTTTTGCAATGTATTTTCTCAAAATAATAAATGAAATGTATGAGTATGATCATGAATTATTAAGTATGCTCATTTAATATTTTGTAACCACCAATTTATTTTTCTAAATGTATGTGCAAATCCTAGCTTATGTTTTCATTTAAAAAAATAGTCTTTTTTGTTAACTTGATTAAGGTATCACCTTGGTTTCAATTGTTACACATTTTCTATGAACTCATAAACTTTGTTTCCTAGCTAGGTAAAGGTATTGGTTTGCTAAATTGGCTCCATCTCCCCATCATACCAACACACAAAACAAATTAATATTAATATCTTTTTAGTTTTATTTATTTTAGTGTGTCTCAATTGCCATGTTTGAATGTACATAACATCATAAGGGGTTATTTTAAAACACATTCATTGACATTTATGTGGCATGTTATTTTCTCTAATAACGTGCTTGAGCTTAAGTATTAAAAACTAACACATAGGCATGAAGTGACAACCAAAATATGGGTGCACTATGCAATGGGTATGGTTTGTATCATAGTTAGTGTTTGGTTGTTGTGGTGATATTTGTTTCAACACCTTAGGGAAACCCCCCTTGGTTCAACAGAGCTAGAAGTGAAAGAGGCCCTACCCACCTTAGCAATTGGTCCTTAGTTGCTCAACTTGAATATAGGTTTTATGGTATTCTCCCTAGGTTTGACACTCCTGACACTTTAGAAAATATCTCGTCTTAGGGATTTGGAAATTTACAACTTTGAACACCAACATAACCTTAAATTCTATTTATCAAGCAATATTGAAGATATTTAATCATTTTGAAATAAAAAATGTTTTTTCTCAATGTTTATACTTAGTTAAGTTAAATTTTGCATGATATTTAGATAACCTTGCAAACAAAAAATTGTATTTCAAATTTGTTTTAGTACAATGAAGAATTTTGAATGTGATTTTTTATTTATTTTGTTGTTTGTCTTTGTTAAACAAAGAGTTAATTTTATAGAACAAATCTCAAACAAATTATAAATATAACTTTGATGGATATATAAATGTACATTGATATTAGTCTTGATGGCGGAGCAACGAAGGGATCAAGTCATTACCAGGGCACCAGGGTTTCAAGGCTATGGTTATTCATAGGAGCGATGACCTTTTAGGTAGAGAAATAGGGAGAGATATCCTAATAAGGTGTGGAGACCATTGTCTCAAGCATGGAAGGTTCCAACAAACCCTAGGTGACACAAATCGAAACCTGGGAATGGGGTTTCACTTTAGAGAACTCCAAATCCAAGAAACAAACGAGGATTTGTGACTTTGCGTACGAGGAGTCCAAGTGTCTTCAAAAAGATTGAATGAAGTTTTGGCGTCCAAAAAATCAGGAAAATCCTATGTAGGCGACCAAGGTATGTCCAAATAGTGTCCAATCCAGGGTAATAAGTATGTTAGTAAACAACAATGACTAGGTGGATTCAGTGCATCTTTATAAGGAGAAAGCCTTTTTTATGAAATGGAGTGGAAATTGGTTGGTTTTTGCAAAAGTTTGAAACTGGTGTGATGACCACTAGGGGAAGGATTGTTTTTTGAAAACTCTCCCAAATAGGTATTTTTTGGTAGTATGCCAAACTGCTCAAGACAAGGAATGGATTTTAAATAGTGGACTATTTCTAATGGATGGGAAGGGTTTTTACATTAAGGACTGGGTACCAAATTTTGACCCAAAAAAGGAGAAGCTAGAGGAGATCCCAATACATATACATTTGTACAATCTTCCCCATGAGCATTGGGATTTAGAAACTCTTAAAAGCATAGTAAATAAGTTGGGTGTCTTTGTGAAAGCTGATGAAGTGCTGGAAAAGAAGGAGCTCAATATGTATGCTTGTATTTGCATCCTTTGGCAAGCAGTTCATCCTCTCCCAGAGATGGTGGAGTTAAAAATAGGTGAACGCATTTGGCAACAGGTAATAGAAGTGGAAAAAATAGTGGAATTGTGCTCTTTTTGTAAAGGGGTAGGCCATGCAATAGGCGAATGTCCAAAAAATGAGAAAGGAAAAGGTCTAGCATAGAACGCTTTGGTTGACTTGATAAATTTAAGCAAAGAGTCTGAGAGGGAAGACATGGGGTTTTTTTCAGGAGTCTATACTCACAATCTAGGTGAGGTGTACTCTACGGGAAACTTGGATCTTCGGAATGAAGATACTTTTCAAAGGAAAGAGATAGATATGATGTTCGCATTGGGATGCTACTGATACTCACAGCTTGAGGTGGAACTGAAGAAACAGGAAGACTAGGTTATTTCTTCAGCGAAGAAATACACAAGTTCTTCAGCTTGCAATGCTTATGAGACACCTTGGAATGGAGACCCTAAAGGGTTTATAAGGGAGCAAATGGAAACCCCCAATAACAAAGTGGATTTACCCTTGATAGAATACCCTATGGGGAATAGGATGGAAGCTGGTGAGGAAAGAGTTGGAAACATCAATTTCATAGTAAAAATGGAAGAGACTGTTCACTGGGTGAAGAGGAGGTTTTTTACAAGGATATTCAAATTTCCCCAATACGGAATCTGGAAAATTCTTTCGAAGAAG
>VDFB02312349.1:0-41627 GCA_007258455.2 Sequoia sempervirens
ATATTCAACAATTGGTATCAGAGATTGGTTCCTCAGAAGAAGCCTAACAACTTGAGGAAGGTCCCAAAAATTGAATACATGGTTGGAAAATATCATTCTAGTCCTCCAGAAGAAAATTTTGTATATGAAGAGATCAATGTTTCCCTCGAGGAATTGAACAAAAGAAAGGATGAGAAAGAAACTTTGAAAGGATATCTAAGGGAAGCAAATGAGTGTATTAGAAAGCTGAGAGAGCATATCAAAAAATTCAAAGATAGACATATAGAAGTTAGTGATCAGCTAAAGAAGGCCAATGAGGATATTACCGGACTAAAAGTAGAAATAGAAGAAATAAAGTGGATTGAGGAATGCCAAAAATTTGAGATCTAGATTAAAATTAATGAGTGCACGAAGCTTGAACAAGAAGTAGTAACCTTAAGAGCTGATCTGGAAAAAGCGAAAGCACATGAAGAAATATTCAATAAAAGTTCTACAATGAGTTAACTTCATCTTAGAAGCCTGCAAAGGACAAAGGTGTTCTAGGACTCAAAGAAGGACAAAGCTCAAAGACCAAACCGATCTACAACAAAGTGGACAATCAAAGGAAACCTAAAAGGAATGCTTCGCAAAGAAAGGACTGAAGGATCTTGATACCGGAAGGATTCCCATCCAACAGCCTAATGCTCAAAGGTATCCATCTTTTAATGGATTTTGTTACTCCTGCAATAAATTCAAACATAGAGCAACAAAATGTTGAAGTATGATGAACCAAAATAGAATAAGTTAGAATGTTGGATTATTTGGTGGACAATGTTATGCTTGCAACAAGTTTGGACATAAATCCGTCATATGTAGAAGTCATATAATGATGAACATGTTTAATACCGGTAGAAGAATTCATTCCTTTCAAGGCTACTGTTACAAATGTAATATTTTTGGACACAAGGATAATTAGTGCAGGATAAGTATGAATTCAAACTCTCTTTATCAAATATTTTTTGTGTGTCAGTCTTGCAACAAACCATGACATATCTCAAAATTTTGTAAGAGTAAAGTTGGTAAGAAATTAAATTTGAAACAAAAGAACAAGTCTATGAACAAGGTAAATCCTGAAGAAGTAAGGGAAGAAATGGAAAGAATTTGGAGAAAGAAGGAAGAACCTGAGGATAAGGATAAAACAAATGATCCTATATTTGCATCCAGTGCAGAGACCTCTTCTATGAACTAAACCCAATAATGGATTCAGGGGGAGAAAACACAGAAAAATCTATCAAGCCCCTGATTTATGAGGTGTCTTGTGATGACACAAAGACAAGTAATATGAATCTCTATTTTTATGGTGTTGAAGAAAATTCCAGTAGAAATCAAGCAAATCAAGAAAATTGTGGAGGTCTTTTTCTTGGTCTACAAGGTATGTAACAAAGTGGTTAATAGCTTTAAAGTGGAAAAGTAATAAATGCAAAATTAGGGGAAAATGATAAATAATAAAGCAATCTACTATATTAAGGAAAAGCACATTTGCACAAAATTGGGAAAATTGGTGCAAGTTGAAGCAAGAAAGAAGCAACTCAAAGTTTTGTACCTTGAAACCCTAGTTCTCGACAAGCTGAAAGGTATTTTCTATCATCTAAATTCAGTGTTTTTCAAATTAAAGAAACATTTTTTGTTAAAAGCATTCAAGTTTGTTTTGAGAAATTTGGCCACTCCTATTGTCGTTGAAATTGCTGAGAGGCCCCAACCAAAGTTCAAAAGATGGTCATGGAAGGTGTACAAAAATGATCCAATGGGTGCACATTTCAAGTAATGTACTACCCACCAAAGACCCAAGACTATATATTTGTGGGAAGCTTGAAGAATTTGATCACCAGGAGCTGAAGGATTTGTGGGACAATGAGTTTAGTGATGATTTATTACTTAAGACGGATTATGAAAACCTTGTTCAGATGAATTTGAGTGTTTGGAACTGGGTTTCAAACTTTTCTAGTGAAAGCGATGCAAAATTTGTCAAGATGGCCCTAAGTAGGGTTCATAGCAATCTTATGTGGGTAAATGAGACAAGAATTATCAATAAGGAGGAAATTCGAGTAGTTACTGGTCTTTGTGACACTAGTGCCATTCCAGTTCTAAAAGCAGTGAAAAATGATGAGATCACAAGGTTAACTAGTGCCAAGTTTGACGAAAGAGCCCTAACCATGAAATCTATTACAAACCCATCCATCAAGTATGTTGCCCTTGTGATTGGGAAAAAATTCTACTTCACAAATAGAGTGAAATCTATATCAGCCACAACAATTCACATAGCTTATGAAATAGTGATGAATGGAAAGGATTTTGATCTTTGTGAGCTGTTGAGATTGCAACTTATGGAAAATCTGAGTATGAAAAAGGTGAAAAGACATGTCTTTAAATTTGGCACTCTTGTTGTCTTCCTATTATTTTATTTTCTAAGGGAACTACCTGGAAGAAAGAATATAATATGGGATAATACTAGGCCAATTGCTCATAAAATCAATGATTATCTACGTAGTCTAGGAGACTTTAGGGCACAAAACAATGCCCTAATTTCCTTCTTTGTAGTCTTTCAGAAAAAATGCAAGAAAGAGAAAGGATTCCAAGAAGGATGGCAAAAAATTATGAAAAGGAGATAAAACTTCTTGTGTTTATCGATGAATGCTTCATTGAGGTAGTAGAACCTAGAATTCATTCAATTGAACCATTAGGGTATGAAATTGAAGAGAATCTAGTAGAAGGATACATTGAGATTATGTTGGATAGTCCTAAGCACCCCTCTCTACCTAGATTAGGCACATATGAGGAGAAATCTACTGGAATTCACTTAGAATATTGAATACCTAAATAGAGAAAAAAAATTGAAGCCTTGCTCCAAAATCAAACAATAGATGGCATTGCATAGTTGAAGGGGGCTCTTGATAAAAGGAATGACATAGAAGTTGAACAATCCACCAAACCTAGAAAATTAGAAAGGCTATCATCTGGTCCTACATCTACACCTATTTCTAGCTCTACCACTCTCGGTAGTGCTAATACTAAGAAAGGGAAAAGAAAAGAAAAAAGTATCCTTGCATCTATTGATGTTGCTACTCCTACTGGCCCAAGTACCAAGGCATCCAAGTAGAAGAACATATTTGTTGTTGCATCATCTACTGCTTCAAGAGAAAGAAGAATATTAAAAGAAAAGGCCTACAGGAGAAGGAAATTGAGTGATGTTGTTGAAGAAGAAATTGAGCTTGGTCTTGAAGAGGAGCATCAACTGAAAAGAAACAAAAGAGGTAGTACCTCTGGTGAAGGATTCAAAATCAGTGTAGAAATATCTACTGATGAGGAGACATAAATAGAGGAAGATTCCTACCGAATTCATGTGCATGCAAAGAAGAATGAAGAAGGCTCAGTTGACCATGTGGAGACCACATTCAGCTCTCCTCCAGTAAGAAATCATCCACCCTTGGTTCTCAAAACTGTAGTGAATCATATGATTGACAATGAACTCATGACCACTACTGAGTTATATGACAAGGTTGACAATGAAGGAAAATAAACCATCTTAAATGCTTTTGCTCAATACATAGTTATTTGTAACATAAAAATGGATACTATATAGTCAAAAGTCACTGAAAATGCATGGAAAGAGTTAGTACTTAGAAGGAAGGAAGCTTTGAAAGTCGAAGACAAGATGAGAAGAGAAGTTGTAAAATCTATTAGTTCTACTAAGTCAAAGATAGAAGCTGCAAATCTATTGAAAGAATGTTCTACACTTTTCAAAGTCAAGCAAGAGGTCAACATGTTAATGACTAAGGAAGAAGAGTATGTTGAAAAAGTAAGGAAAGAAACTCGTGATGTAATTAGGCAATTAATAAGGAGCTATGGGACAAGAACCAGTTCTTTGTCTCACACTACCCAAACTCAAAAATCTACTATAGTTGTAGAAGTAATGGACAATCTTGTCTTGAAAACTATTGATGAGACACTTGGTGCTCCAAAGATCCCTACATCTCAAATGGACATAGATGAAACTACCAGTAAGAGGTCTGACGATCATCATAAGGATCAATCCAGTGAAAATAGAAAAGAACATCAAGAACATCTAGAATTCTTTAGGAATATAGAAGAGAAAAATAAAGATGCAAATGAAGGAAATAAAGACAAAGAAAATGATAAATATGAGGATTATGAAGATAAAAGAAAGAAATAAAACAGAAATCCATTCGATGATGAAAAGGAAAAGGAAAAGGAAAAGGAAAAGGAAAAGGAAAAGGAAAAGGAAAAGGAAAAGGAAAAGGAAAAGGAAAAGGAATACAAAGAAAAGAAGGAAGAAGAAGATAAGGAAGTCATTCCAGCTGATGGTGAGATTCTCAAAGGCCCTAAATTGTCAAAGCAATCCAGAGAATCATCCAAATTACTCTTAAAGGTCTTCTTTCAAGACAACCTATAATCTAACCTATGCTTCTGCCTTAGCTAGTCAAGTTGCCATCCCATCTATTTTTTGTGGATTTGACAAAAATCACACCTAGTGATAGAATGAAGCTATGTAACACTTTCATTAGCTATGTCACACAGGAGGCTTCAAAGTCATATCAAATAAGCAATGAGATAATAAAATGAAGCTATCAAAGCTCTACAAGAGATAGCCCCCGGTGCTACTCCAAAAAATTCTTTAGCTCTGATCGAAAATTTGAGGCTTATTGTTGATTATGTTAAAGAATACACATCCAATCTTAAGATGCAAACCACAAAAGAAGTAGAGTTGAACTTGCTAGAGAAAAGGTTGTTTCTACAAGATAAGTGTACTATTGCATGTGAAAAAGCTCTAGAAACTCTGAAAGATACCTAAGAGATTGTAATGAAGAAGCCCAACTGCTATTTTTTTACTACATGAAATGGTCAAAATCCACTCAAGGTATCTTGGATCTAATGGAATCAATTGAGTCTCAACTTGCTGATACCTCCATAGATTATAAGATTGTTAGTGATAGAAACTATGTTAGGTGGGTTTCTATTGCAGGTCTACAAGATAATTTATTCATCATACAAAGGCAGAAGGAAGATGTTATGAGGCGGTATGTCCAGCTTGGAAATCTAGTCATGTGTAGACATAGTATTGTATCACATGGTTTGATGAGGTTGAAAAACTTAAGAAAATGAGTGTCACCCCATCCACTCTAGAAGAAGCAGAAGAATGCCTGGTGAAAATAAAATCTCTGCATAAAACCCTTTCTAGGGAAAAATGCATTTGGGATGATGGAAAGCCTACTTGTGAGGTAATTCTCAAAGAATTACAAGGTGCCCCCAATTCCTGAATTTTAAGTGTTTCTTTGTCCTTTGTCCTTGATGTCAAAGGGCGAGAAGAAAAGAGAAATATAAAATAATTTTTTTTGTACATGTGTTAGGTGAAGTTGTGCATACTTTTTTATTTGAGGCAAATCTCATTTTTGGCACATGTTTCAATCAATGACAAAGGGGGAGATTGTTGGAAGAATGAAGAAGGTGCCCTCCATTTCGGTTGTCATTGATGCCAACATTGGTTGGTAACTATCTATGAAATTTGTATCTTGATATGGAAGGAAATCTTCGCAGTAAGAGGAAACTCAATGAGTCTTTGATATGTTGATTAGGTGTGTTAGCTATAGGTATACATGTGTTTTCAACATATCTTTGTGATCTGGTTGGTCTACCCTGATGACAGGACTTCGGTGTTCTTTTGGCCGACAATATATATCTTTTGTATGTGTTTTTCTTTAGGTTTGGGCTGACCTAACTTGTGGATAACACATTTTTTTTTGTATGTCAAAAGAAATTTTGTACCAAGCCAACAAGATCTTTTTCATTTTAAGTATTCCCTTAATTAGGCTGACCTAATTGATAGTGGAAGCTATGTATACATATATCTATGATGGCCAAAGTGATGAAAGGTGTGTGAAGGTGATATGCAAGTTATGTGTGACAAGGGTAATAATGCGAAGCTACTAATTTATGTATTGTGGCAACCAAAGAAAAAATCTAGAGCTTAATCGGAACTACTTTCAGCTCTATGTAGGTGCACTTCTACTGTTCATTCTTGGCATTGAGCCACATATTTTATACTTTGGCATTAAGCCATCTTTTGTACTCAGGTTGTGATCCTTTTAAGGAAAATGAGTCCTGATAGTGAAACCTGCAATATCTTATAACCAGTTATAATATATTGTGAGCTAAACCTTACTATGTTTTTTCCCATTCTAGGTTTTCCACATAAAAATCCTAGTGTCAATTGTTATGATATCCTTTATGTTTTGGTTCATCATTTTTGTTACATGTGGATTGATAATTGGAAGGTAACTAATTAATTTGGTCGGTCAAATATTGATTCACCCTCCCTCTCAGTATTCCAAATATTCAACAATTGTAGCTTTAGAGTGAATCTTATTTGTAACTAATATTGGCACTTAATCAAAGAAGAAAGGTGATCACAATTTTTGATACATTTGATGAATTTTGTAGTATTTGTTAAAACTTCAGCTTGAAGAGATACAAAATTAGTGGTAGATCATTTCAATTCTTGAAATAGTGAAGTCACATGACATCACCATACAATCATAGTGAATCACAATAGTCGATCAACTCATAGCCTAGTTTATAATTAAAAAAATGTAAGTTGAAGTCATTTATTTTCAATAGGAAAGATAGGGAAAAGAGTAAATAAGGGGAATGAAAATTTAATGTGTGTAAGAAATATTTTGGAGAAAGAACTAGAGAAAATTAAAAAAATACAAATGAAAAATTAGAAGAGAAAAATAGGTCACAAAAGGAAGATATATTGAAATTGGGAGAAGAAAATAATTTGTTCGATCAATTACTTGAAGCTTAAATGTAAATTAAAATCAGTGTCTAAAGTCTAAGACTACACTATGCAATGTGTCATGTGATACAAGTGATTTTTTTTATTCATTAGATGACTTTTTTGATAAATTTGATATAGCTAAAGCATTTTTTGACAAAAGGTGTAAGGAAAACAATAATATTTTTGAATCCACAACTCTTGCTAGTTGTGAGGATAATGACAAAGGATTTTCTCCAAAGAATGTTGTACTTAAGATAATGAAAACAATGGGATACAAAAGAAAAGGGTTGGGAAAATATGGACAATGAATTATAGAGCCCATTGAGCCAATAGTGAAGCCAAAAAATGAAGGCCTTAGATATGCTAGTAGAAATTAAAATGATGTTATAGGTGTTATAAGTTCAAAAAAATTATCTCAAGAAATATAATGCATCCAATTTTCACATTGTCATAGGTATCGACATAAAAAATAATTATGTTGGAATGTTCATCCTTGTAGTATCTCTGGATTGAAGAATCATTTTGAGAAATTGTGTTGGAACAAAAAATAGAAGAAACAACCTCTACAAGATATTGTATAGATGGATTGTGGATGGATAAGTGTATCTAATTATATAAAGTGTTGGAAATATATGCCTAAATCATCATAGGCTGTAACCTCTATTGGAGCCAAGTAGGTGTGACATCCATCATGTCTGGCCGACTAGCAGTAGTAACCTTGTTGAATCAGATCAGATCGTTGTGACCTTGCAGGAGTCTCACCGAATGCTTTTATCTTGGAGCCTATTACTGTGATAGTTTGTTCGTTATAACCTCTCACCACTCGTGGAGATCTCTGGCCCACAGGCCATTCTATTGCATATCGAGATAACCTACGGTGTCTCGGTGAGAAGTCTTATCGAGATATTAAAGTATTGCCGATAGTACATGTTACATGTTGTGGTCTTCGGCATATCTTATATTCTATCAATAAGAAGTCTTACCGATGTGCAAATGTCTCACCGACAGAGGTTCAAGTGTTGGCCATTAGAGTAACACAAAGGATCTTGGGGAGATCTCTTAGCGACTAAAGAATGTCATACTGATAGCATATGGCTGTCGGGGTAACCCAAATGGTCTTGGGAAGAAGTCCCAGCAAATTATGAAGGTCTCGCCGACGGGAACACATATGGAGTCTTCGCGATAACATAAAAGATCTCGGTGTGAACTCTTGGCGATAGACAAGAGTCTTGCCGACTATTGTTTGGCGATCGGTATAACATGTGACTTCAGTATCATCTTCTGGTGAAAGTGATGAGTCTCGCAGATTGGTGGATGCTTTCAAAATAACTTGGAGGCTTGATGTGGAGTCTTGACAAGAGCGATATGCCCTGCCGACAGAATGACTCTTCAATGTGACTTTGAATACCGGTATGTGGTCTCACCGAAGGGCGATAATCTTGCCGAAAGGAAAACTGAAGGCATTGTGACTTGCGAATAGCGATATAACCTCTTGGCGATGGAAACAACTCTTTCTGATATCGATATGAAGCTATTGGCATCGGGGAGACACGGTCAGTGTCTCATCGACATCCCAACACAGATTGAAGCCATTTGACTAAGTGAGACTTTCCTATGTGGCATCTCGTGGACCAATAGGAGAAGCCGAATCTGAACAGTTGGAAGATAGTTCATTGTGATGGTTTTGTGAGGAAGCTCGACAGACAAGGAATGACATGAATGCATTCGGGAGTTGCAGAGGTTCGAAGGTTAGTTCGATCAATAGTTGTTGTATCAGTGGATGAATTCTATTCTGTGTAGACTATAACTTGAAGGTTCCTGTACAAGATTGTTCATGGTAAATGTTGTTGTAAACAGACATCAGAAAGATAAGTCTAAAACTTGTATGTAATCTTTATTACTATAATACATAGTTTCTTCTCTTGGTGTGGTGGGTTTTTTCTCCCGTAAGGGTTTTCCCACGTATATCTAGTGTTCATCTATGTTTGGCTAAATCTCTGTTTCTGATATTTATTTCAAAGTGCATCTTAATTGAACTGTAATTGAAAAATTAAAAGTATATCTACATTCTTCCCTGAGGTTTTGACATTTAGGAGAATTGTTTCCGCATCTAATTTTCCTTACAAGTGGTATCAGAGCCTGGCCAGTTGTGTTATCCTTGTGGGTACGTTAGGTTTTTTGTGTCAATTCTGTTCAATGGGAGTCCTGTAGAAGTTTGTCAATTTCTAATTATAGATTGAGATGGCTTGCACATCAGGAAAGATTGAAATAGAGAAGTTCAATGGAAGCAATTTTGAGTTGTGGAAACTCAAAATGGAGGATCTTTTAGTGGATCGTGATTTTTGGCTTGTTATGTCTGGAGTGAAACCTATAGGCATGAAGCAAGAGGATTGAGACCTTGCAGATAGAAATTCTAAGGGGCTGATAAGGCTCTGTTTGGCAGACTCTGTTCTTCTTAATGTGCATGAGGAGAAGACTGCATCTTCCTTGTGGAAGAGACTGGCATCTATTTATCAGGGGAAGTCCTTGGTGAATAAACTATTCTTGAGGAAGAAGCTATATAGTTTGAGAATGTAGGAAGAGGGTCTGTAGCTGATCATTTGAACTCATTCAACATGTTGATTGCACATTTAACATCTGTTGGTGTGAAGACTGAAGAAGAGGATCGATGTATGCTATTATTGTGTTCTTTGCCAAACTCACAGGATCATCTGGTGATGGCTATTGGGAGTACAACATCCAGTTTCAAGATGGAAGATGTTGTTGGTTCTTTGTTGTCAGAAGAAATGAGAAGGAAATCTTCTGAGATGGTGAAGGAAGCTCTTGTTGTCAGAGGAAGATCGAAAGAGAAAGGCAAGAATAAGGGCAATAAGTCGATATCAAAATTAGAAGGGAGATCAAAGTCTCCTGGAAAGAAGTCTAAGGTGAAGTGCTGGAACTGTGGGCAACCTGGTCATGTCCGAAAGGATTATAAAGAGGAGAAGAAGAAGAAGAAGAAGTCTAAGAAGAAGTATTCTTCCGACAATGACTCTTCTCATAGTGATGCAGACGCCTTCATTGCAGCCTTGGCTACATAGGCATCAGATGATGTCTGGTTGATTGATTCTGGAGCATCTTTTCACATGACATCTCATAGAGACTGGTTCACAAAGTATGAAGAATATGATGGTGGAAAGGTGTACTTGGAAAGTGATTCAACTTTGGAGATTGTTGGTCTTGGAAGAGTTAGAATCCAATTTCTTGATGGTAGAGTAAAGGGAATTAATGATGTTATGCACATACCAGGTTTGGCTTGAAATCTACTGTCTATCAGTAAGCTGAATGATATTGGATTACAAGTCACGTTCTCTAGAAATGGTTGCAAGATGACTAGAGGCTCTATGGTGCTGGCTAGAGGTGCTCGAATTGGTACCCTGTACAAGCTAGATGCACAAGCTGTTCAATGCAACAGTGTCTCTGTAAAGTCACAAAAAGCTACTCATGGAGGTAAAGAGGGAAATATCTCTAATTATGTAAACTCTATGGAAGTAAAACTTCCTGCAGAGAAGACTATGCTCTAGCATCATAGGCTAGGCCACATAGGAGAAAAAGGTTTTAAAACCTTGAAGAATAAAAACCTAGTTGAGGGACTTGAAGATTGTAATATCGAATTTGAATTTTGTGAGCATTATATATATGGAAAACATCACCGTGTTTCTTTTTATTCCAGTCCTCATAAATATTTTGGTTTGCTAGATTATATTCATTCAGATTCAAATGTTCCTTCTTTGTCTAAATCAAGATACTATGTGTCATTCATTGATGATCATTCGAGAAGAACATTCATTTTTTTTTTGAAAAGTAAATCAGAAGTATTCAGTCGGTTTAAGGAATTTAAGAACCTTGTAGAAAATCAGACTGGAAGAAAAAATAAATGTTTAAGGACTGATAATGGCAGTGAATTTTGTTCTAATGAATTTAAGAGGTATTGCAAAGACCATGGGATTAAAAGACATAAGACTACACCTTATACTCCACAACATAATGGAGTTGTAGAAAGGTTCAATAGGACAATGATGGAGAGAGCACGAAGTATGCTCAGTAGTGCTGGCTTGGAGGAGAAGTTCTAGGCTGAGGTTGTATCTACTGCATGTTACCTAATTAATCGTTCTCCAAATTTTTCTCTTGTTGAGAAAACACCTTTGGAAGCGTGGTCTGGTAAGAAGCCCTCTTTAAGACATATTCATGTTTTTGGCTGTGAGGCATATGCTCATGTGTCGTATGAGAAAAGATCTAAGTTGGAGAACAAGGCTGTCAAATGTATTTTTATTGGCTACAACGCTAGCATAAAAGGATACAAACTTTGGAATCCTGATACGGAGAAGGTTGTATACAGTAGAAGTGTAATCTTTCGTGAGTTGAAGCCTTTTACCTTGGATCTGTAGTCAGAGAAAAATTTAGAAAACAATAAGGATGTAGTTGGAATTCCTCCTACTCCAGATAAAGAGGAATTCAAAATTCAAAATGTGCCTGAAACTGAGGAGAGCTCAAGCAATTCTGAAAGTTCTGAAGAAGAAGAAGAACCTCAGCCTCACCAAGTGAGGAGGTCAACCTATGAAAAAAAACAACCTGATAGGCATGGGTTCTCTTTGATAGATTCTACTTGTGCCAATGCTTTAATTTCTAGCACTGATGAGTCTAGGACTGTAAAAGAGGCATTTAAAATGTTTGATTCAGACTCTTGGTTGGAAACCATGAATGAAGAGATGGCATCATTAGAAAATAATAAAACCTGGAGTTTGGTGCCATTGCCTAAAGGCAGAAAAGTTGTAGGCTACAAATGGGTATTTAAAAACAAGATTGGTCTAGATGGTAGTGTGGAAAAGTACAAGGCAAGATTGGTTGTGAAGGGTTATTCCCAGGTAGAGGGAATTGATTATGGGGAGATTCTCTCGTGTAGCTAAGCTGATGTCTATCAGATTTCTTTTGTCACTTGCAGCAGCGTATGACTTAGAGGTCGAACAGATGGATGTGAAGACAACATTTCTTCATGGTGATCTTGAAGAAGAAATCTATATGTCCCAGCCTGAGCACTTTGTTGAAAAAGGTAAAGAGAAACTGGTTTGCAAGTTGAAAAAGTCTTTGTATGGGTTAAAGCAGTTACCTAGAATGTGGTACCAAAAATTTGATACTTTTGTATTGTCTTTGGAATTTGTGAGATCAAAATCTGATCATTGTGTCTATTATAAAGCTAAAAGTGATCAAATTCTTATTATTGCTCTCTATGTTGATGATATGTTGTTCATAGGCAATAGTAAGCTAATGATTTCTGATCTTAAGTCTTAGTTGTCTGCTAAGTTCGAAATGAAAGATCTTGGTGCAGCAAGGTATATTTTGGGGATGGAGATAACTAGGGACGGAATAGTAGAAAGCTTTGGCTCAAGAGTAAGTATATCAAGACTGTTCTAGAGATATTTTGCAGAATGATTGCAAGCAACTAGTTGTTCCAGTTTTGCATGGAACGAAACTATCTATTGAAGATCGTCCAAAATCTCCTATCGAGATGGAGGACATGACTAGTGTACCCTATGCTAGTGCAGTTGGTAGTCTCATGTATGCAATGGTCTCAAGGCTAGACATTTCCCAAGCAAAGGGAGTTCTTAGTCGGTTTATGGCTAATCCAGGAAGAACGCATTGGGATGTTGTGAAGAGAGTGTTTAGATATTTGAAGGGAACTTCATATTTTTCTTTGTGTTAGCATGGGAACTTGGTTGAATCACAGAGGACTCTCAGCATTCGTGGATATGTAGATTTTGATTGGGTAGGGGACATTGACAACAGGAGGTCCACCAGTGGATACATTTTCATGTTGAATGGTGGTGCAGTGAGTTGGATGAGTAAGTGGTAGGTTGTAGTCTCTTTGTCCACTACAAAGGCTGAATAGATGGCAGCTACTCATGCTTGTAAAGAAGCAGTTTGGTTAAAACATTTGTGTTCTAACATTGGTTTTGATGCAGGGCAAATAACTATTTTTTGTGACAGTCAGAGTGCAATTTTTTCTCGCAAAGAATCCTACTTTGCATGCCAGGACAAAACATATAGACATACAGTACCACTTTGTATGAGATATGGTGGAGGATGGAAATGTCAGTTTGGAAAAGGTTGATACTCTGGAGAATGTTGCAAATGTATTGACGAAGCTAGTGAGCATAGACAAGTTCAAGTGGTGTGCTAGTTCAATGGGCCTTAGTTCCCATGTTTTTCAATAAGCTTTGTTGTGCTCTGGAGGTTCCTATGTGATCTTTGTCAAGTGGGAGATTGTTGGAAATATATGCCTAATCATCATAGGCTGTAACCTCTATTAGAGCCAAGTCAGTGTGACATCCATCATGTCTAGCCGACTAGCAGTAGTAACCTTGTTGAATTAGATCAGGTCGTTGTGACCTTGCAAGAGTCTCATCGAACACTTTTATCTTGGAGCCTATCACTGTGACAGTTTGTTCGTTGTAACCTCTCACCGCTCGTGGAGATCTCTGGCTGACAGGCCATTCTATCGCATATCAGGATAACCTACAGTGGCTCGATGAGAAGTCTTATCGAGATATTAAAGTCTTGCCGATAGTATGTTACATGTTGTGGTCTTCGGCGTATCTTATATTCTATTGGTAAGAAGTCTTACCAATGTGCAAATGTCTCACCGACAGCGGTTCAAGTGTTGGCCATCAGAGTAACACAAAGGATCTTGGGGATATCTCTTAGCGACTGAAGAATGTCATACCAATAGCATATGGTTGTCGGGGTAACCCAAATGGTCTCGGGAAGAAGTCCCAATGAATGATGAAGGTATCACTGACGGGAACACATATGGAGTCTTCACGGTAACATAAAAGATCTCAGTGTGAACTCTTAGCGATAGACAAGAGTCTTGTCGACTATTGTTTGGCGATCGGTATAACATGTGACTACGGTATCATCTCCTGGTGAAAGCGATGAGTCTCGCTAACTGGTGGATGCTTTCAGAATAACTTGGAGGCTCGATGTGAAGTCCTGACGAGAGCGATATGTCCTACCGATAGAATGACTCTTCGGCGTGACTTTGAATACCGGTATGTGGTCTCACTGAAGGGCGATAGTCTTGCCAAAAGGAAAACTGAAGGCATTGTGACTTGCGAATATCAATATAACCTCTTGCCGATGGAAACAACTCTTGCCAATATCGACATGAAGTTGTTGGCATCGGGGAGACACGGTCAGTGTCTCACTGACATGCCAACACAGATTGAATCCGTTTGACTAAGTGAGACTTTCCTATGTGGCGTCTCGTGGACCAATAGGAGAAGCCGAATCTGAACAGTTGGAAGATAGTTTGTTGTGACGGTTCTATGAGGAAGCTCGACAGACAAGGAACGATATGAATACATTCGGGAGTTGCAGAGGTTCAAAGGTTAGTTCGATCAATAGTTGTTGTATCAGTTCGAATTGTATCAGTGGATGAATTCTATTCTATGTAGACTGTAACTTGAAGGTTCCTGTACAAGATTGTTCATGGTAAATGATCTTGTAAACAGACATCAGAAAGATAAGTCTGAAACTTGTATGTAATCTTTATTACTGTAATACAAAGTGACTTCTCTTGGTGTGGTGGGTTTTTTCTCCCGTAAGGGTTTTCCCACATATATCTGGTGTTCATCTGTGTTTGGCTAAATCTATGTTTCTGATATTTATTTCAAAGTGCATCTTAATTGAATTGTAATTAAAAAATTAAAATTATATCTCCATTCTTCCATGAGGTTTTGACATTTAGGAGAATTGTTTCTGCATCTAATTTTCCTTACATAAAGGTCACAAATATGTTCAAAATATTTACAAGCATAAATATTCTTATATCAAACAAAATAGTTATCATGCAAGGTCAGATATATCATCCTAGAAACTATGTAATTTAACCTATGAATTTCTTACTACTATAAAGGCTATTTGAATTCTATCCATATAAAGGTGTGAGATTTGAATTTGGAGCATTCATATCCGATATTTGAAGTTGGAGCACTCATATATGTCGAATTAGTACCATTGATTGCAAAGATCATTGTTTAATGGTTATAATATTGGTCCCAAAGATCTGTGTTGAACCTACAAAGTTGTACTTTTGATCACAAAGATCATTGTTGAATGGTTATAATATTAATTACAAAGATAATTGTTGAATCTAAAATTTGTACTATTGATTTCAAATATCATTATTGAACCTAAAATTTATATTGTTGATCACAAATATCATTGTTGAACCTAAAAAATTGTAGTATTGATCATAAAGATCATTGTTGAATAGTTTTAGCATTGATCGTAAAGATTGTTGCTAAGTTTTTGAAGGATTTTATCACAAAGATCATTGTTAAAATTTATCGTAGATATTGTTGAAGGTTTGGATCGCAAAGAACATTGTTGAATTGGTCGTAGAGATTATTTCTAAATTTGTGAAGGTTTTGGTCACAAATATCATTGTTGTAATTGATCGAAAAGATCGTTGCTAAATATATGAAGGTTTTTTATCACAAAGATCATTGGGAATTATTCACTTCCTTCATTGATATAACTATGAAGAATGTCTTACTATGGCTAATGATGGACAAAAGTAATCAAGGCTATTCAAAAGAAGAATAAGTTTTTATACTTTCAAGAAGGAATTAGTGTTAAACATTTTTCATTTATACATGGATAGCTAATAAACCTATTTTTTATTGATGGCCCCATCATCTAGTTAAATTTCGTGATAAAATAAAGTTTATGAGGGGTTGTTCAAAATATAAACAATATTTAATCACACCCAATCCAAAATATTTGTTATGTAAATTTATGTCTTATGCAAGAGAAACATCTCTCCAAGCAATTCATATCATATTGCTACCTGAAATTTCCACGAGATGAATTTGTCATGGTGATGAATTGTTTGAGGTGAATTTGTTGGCAATGAATTGTTGGCGGTGAATTTTCCTAAGCCCGTAAAATCATATTCATCGTATATCATTTGCATCATAAAAGTACTAAAGAACAATCTTATCATTATGCATATTCATATATTTCATTCATTTATTGTCACTTTCATCTAAATATAATCATTCATTCAAAACATATTTAAAGTCATAATCTTACATTAAAAACATATTTACTAGTAAAAAAAAAGTAATCCAGTAACTCAAAGATGGGGTGTAACATCTTTGTTCATGTTAATTAGTTTTCTGTTTTATTTATTTTAAGCCAATAGGCTACATATAGTGTGAGATTTGAACCTGATACAAGTCTCACGCCTGCAAACCACTGTTGAATCATTGGAAAACAAGCTTCAACTGTCGTTTAATGGTAAAAGCCTCCAAAATATTAGGTAAAAGCCTCCAAAATCTCACTTATCACATAAAAACTAGATAAATATTGATTTAATAATTGGATGGCAACACTCTATTTTTATTTGCACTGTTTTTTTTTCAATTTGATGTCAACCTTAATCTGTATGCAAATATTTCATAATCAAATAACACTTAATTTCTTTAAGGAAAAAATCTAGATTTGTCTAAGTTTATTTCATTCCATTATTTAGCATTTATTATTAATTGTTTAATCCAGTCACATATAACTGGCACAAACATACTCTCTAACATATTAACATGCATATAATTTTCTATTGACGTAATCCTTGAACCTCCTTTAAATACAAGTACTAGTTTATAAAGCTATTAAGCACGCTTTTCTTAAAACTACCAAAGTTCTATGGCCTGTAAAATGGACGTCTATGCTGCCCGGCATAAACACTAAAAGCAAAAACTTGTTGCCCAAGAAAGATTTCAAACATATCATTTGAACAATCTCAATCATTTATTTATTTCTGTATATTGACGAAGTTAATAAAGAATTACAAACAATAAAGACAGTTTTTGCTTTATCCAGAATCATGATGGCCATTTCTTGGCATCCAAGTAACGCATATTAAGCATTAAAGTAACTCTTATTTTCATTACAGCAGATTAAAATATTGAATTTCCCAAATATCTATGTGGGCTGATAAAAGATTTTACTTTCTGAATAAGACCATAGCTGCAGATGTGACACCGGCTACAAAAAATGTAGTGGGTACTTTGGCCATGAGGTTGCCCAGAACAGGGACTCCCCTGCTAGCCCTCTTCGTCACTATGGCTGCTGCAGGGACTGCTACAGTCATTATCAGCAACTCTTTTGCATATATACGCACCAGGTCTACAATGTACTTTTGTACAAATTCTGAAAACTCGTCGCGATCAATCTGCTTATCTTGGTTTGTATCAAACTTCTGCACTTGGTATTAATGCATTTGTAATTTATGAGATGGGATCCATTGAACAAGATGATTTCATAAAGAAATTGAACATTGGTTAAATGATCCTATTTAAGCTTTAATGGTGTTTGAAAATTCAATTGTAATGACAAATGAGAACAAACCTTGAGCATTTCTTCGACCTGTTGCTTTGTCGGAGGATTATACTTGGCACCAGGAATGTTCTTGTTCAGTTCGCTGTCCATCATCACATGTGTAAATATAAAGTTAATAATTTGAAATATCCAAATTTTGGTTCTACAACAATTCATCTTAACAATTCATCGTCATGACAAATTCATCTCGTGGAAAGTTCGCCATCAACAATTCACCAACAATTCATGACAGTGAATTTCGGTGAATTGTTGACGGTGAATTTGCCTGAAGCTCAAAACTTTATTAAAAAAAGAAAAAAATAGTCGGTGAGATTATTCTTACCGGAAGACTTGAACTATTGCAGAATGCATCTCATCAAAGGTGAGAGTGGTTTTTTCTGTCTGATCATTAGACTTAGCTTTTTTCTTTGCATCCTTAATTACACGATCAAATATAAGATCTGTGGCTTCTCTCACTTTCTCTTCTGGAATCTTAGCTGCAATAAAAAGAAAACAAACAATATAGATTAGTGGACAAGAAGAAAATTATTGGGCACTGAAGAATTTGTAATAAAATGAGGATAACACCATTGGAGTACATTTGAATGTGCTCTGCAAGTTTCCCCAGGCTTGGCCCATCTCTGCTTGTGTTGAGAAAATGCTAATTGGGCTTTGAGAAATGATCTTTCTTGAGTAAGCTAAGAATACAAAATCACAAATGTTTCGCCTATGCTTGATGATTCATGGCTTTCACCTATATTTCTTCTTATTCTCATGCACGCAGAATAATTGAAGAAATCTATTGAAGTAAGCAAGAAATAATACTAGGACAGGAAAAGAATGAATCCTAGACATAAGAGGAAAAGGATTAGAAAAGTGGATTGAAATAATAAAATAAACGAGAGAAGAGACAATTTTACAGCAAAGTTTGCTGTGACTGTAAAGCAGAAGGTTTTCAATAAGAAGAGATTTGCTGTGTACAGTTTGATTCTTTGGCAGAGGTATACTTGAAATGCAAGGCTTGCATTTCAATTAGCTTCCTTTATTTTGTTGTTACCAATGATCCATGCCACCTTTATATAAATATAAGCATATTTATCTTTATATAATGTTTTTTTATGATTTTAAATTTTAATTAATATAAATATTATGTTTATTATTAAAATAATTTGAAATATAAATTTGTTATTATCTCAATAATAAAGGTTTGAGTTTTTTTATTAAAATTATCAATATATAGTATTTAAACATATTATTCAATATATTTTTTCAATGTGAATAATATTAAAATTGCTTATAACAATCAATTATATATTTTTTAAAATCAATAGTGGTATGGTGCGATCGTTAAGTTGTTGTGTTGTTATTCTTGTCATCAAGGTTCAAACCCCACTCGGGTGTAATTGTTGAGAATTTATATTGGGGATGAGGTCCCCCATTTGTATCTTCATAAAAAGATCTAGATATTTTCAATAAGATTTATATTCACAGATAATAGTTTCCTCTTTATAATAATTAAAAGAGATCATGTATACTTTGTAAATAGAGTTCATTAGTTATTTAGAGATAACAACTCCTCTTTATATCAAGAATTAAGGGGGGGAACTCTTTATATATAAAAGTTTTATCCCTATAATTAATCTTGATATCTATATTAGTTATTCTTGTCTTTTCAATCTTACATTTGGAAAACCTGACCTTGTCCATGCTTGTTTTCTATTTTGTACCAATGTAAACCAAAAACATACCCATTCCACTTTTCTTTTTTATTTCATTGCTTTACATGTTTTTCTTGTTTCATATTTTGTGTTTTGTCTTCCCCAAACACTAGTTGGCTTAATTCATCATGCTTAATTTATGTTTTTTTATCATTAGATCATCCATGTGTGTCATGTTTCTGCTAGATCCATCCCCTTGCTAAAACCCCATTCCTTTCACCCTTACCCATACCTACTTATTGCACACTTCTTATTTTCTAAAAAAAATTCTACTCTTAGGACCAACTAACACTACTTTACCTCTTCCCAAGACATAGTTGCACTTGACCTATCCCTAGTCTACCATTTCCTATAACTTTCCCTTCCAAGTTTCTACACGCTCTCTTATTTTTCCCCCACTCTACTCCACCTTTCCCTTCCAAGTTTCAATATGAGTTGAGAGTTGAGGGTTTAGGGATTAAATTTAGTTATGTAGGTTTTAGTGTTAAATTATTAATGTTGGGTTTTAGGGTTTAACATATAAGGCATAAGGTTTATGTATTATGGTTTAGGTCATAGGGTGTGGAGTTTACAGTTGGTGATACAGGGTATAGGGTTTAGGGTTGAGAGTATAAGATTGAGTGATAAGGTTTAGGTTTGAGGGTATAGGGACCTTGAGGGTTGAATGTATAAGATTTAGGGTAAAGTGTATAGTCTTTACAGCCTAAGGTTGAGTGTAGGTGTAACATATTGTTCGTTCACTGAAGTAATTTTTCCTAAGTTTTCACTTTGCAAGTAAATAAACCAAGTAACTTAACCATTGGGCCATAAATTTAAATTTCTTTATTTTATAGATAACAAATGAACATAGATGTCATAATAATAATCAACAATGATTCCATTCCAATATAATAATTCACATATTACAATATTCCATAGAATATGTACAAAGTACATACATAGCTCAACTGAGCTTCAAACTTATAGATATAGATATTTCAAGAACCTCCTTTCAAATCTTGGTCTTTTGGCACCTGCTGAGGAGGAGAAACATCACTCGAGCGCTTTTCTGCCAACCATGGACTCATATAAGGTCCCTTGCACATCTATCATTTGATAGATGGCCCTACCCTTCAACAAAGAGATTGGTGGAGTAACCTTGTAATAACAACCAATCTGAGCTTAGTGTTGTGTCCTACATGACTAGAACTTGTAAACCCATAATCTAGGATTAGCATGGATATAAATGGATCACGGTGAATTGATAGTGGAGCCAAAGGTAATCACACTACTTTGGCCAAAGTATTCTCATCCATTACTTCAAGTGATAGTCATCCTACTCACACTACTCAAGGTCAATTTGACTTAATGCCATTATAATCTATGCATGGCTTTTTCCTTCAATGGGTAGTCTTTAACCCTAGAGACAACCTATTCCCTTTTTCCACAACTTAATGGTATTTCTACCCATAAATCATCAATGTAAGTTACCCTCCCTTCAATAGATAATCAAACCCTAGCTGTAACTTTGTAACTTATCTAGAATATAATCAAATAACATAGCTATGAATAATCCATAATTTATCCTTGCTTAATCATATCTAGTATACTTATACTAATTATGACAAAAAAATCCTCCTATTGCGGAGTAAATACAAGCACCTTCACAGATAAGCACAAAATAGCTTCTTTTACCTTTCCAAAGCAAATGCTATGAATTCCTAATTCAAGTATTCTCAAGCAGTACCAAAACAAAGCATACAAAGTCTCATTCTTTCATAAATAAAGACAAATAAGAGAAGACTAGATCCTCATCCTTGTAATACGCTAAATCTAATAGGTTGACTTGATGCACAACCCTCCAATAGTAGCTTACTAGCTTTGCTCAATCCTCTTAAAGCAATACTTCACTATGACTTCTCCCTCAAGATAACAACATGCACTCACAAAGTAAGTCACAACTCTCACACAATAACTCTCAACTCTCAAAATAATTGCAGAAAAATAAGTTTGTAGAGGAATGTGTGCAAAATAAGGGAGCTATCCCACCTATTTATACAAAAAATTTAGACATTGTAGCCTACACAAAAGGAACACCAGTCGACAACTCTCTCCATGCAAGTCGACTCACTAAATATAGCTTAAAGGTGGTAGAAATCTAAGTGTAAACTCATCATAATATGCTACAAATCGACTCATTTAGTTGACAAGCTCAACTAAAGACTAATTCAAAGGTGGACATGCCCAAATGATGATAGTTGAATTGCAACCAAAATAGACTTCTACAAATTATAGAGTTTCATAATTTGGCATCATGTTGCAACCAACATCCCTATCCCTTTGGCGTGGTTTAGCTCTCTTGAAATAGTCTTCTACTACAAGTGACACTTATACTAGGTCGACTTGGTCATAGCTTTGTTGAGCAACAGAGGAAAAATCAGTTACTTCATAGAAATAGTATATAAATGGTGCTTTGACCAATTTGTGTCTTGTTGTTTGCTTTTCCTATTATCATGCATTCATAATACTTTTTGAAGTTTGCTTTATATTCCATCGCATTATATCATAGATATAAGTGTCCTAATTTTGGGATAAGTCGCTGCTTAAAAATGAAGATTCGTTTCCATATAGCATCAACTATGGTTTACTTCCATATCAGCCTTGATTGCTGCATATTACTTTTGCATATAAATTGGCCTTTATCTTATATCATCATATGTATTATTCAGCCTATAATGCTTGCATAACATATATATAATTCAGCCTTTGTTTAATACTATGTATATATAAATATATATATTTGTATATGTACATATACATATATATATGTCAATAAATAACATTTTAACACTAAATCACATAAATTTATATGTTTATGTATATATATAATTATTAAATATATATATCCCATGATAATCAAATATGTATACATTCGATATATAAATGAATATGATCAAGTTGGCATTCACATAATAATCATATCGACTGTATATATATATATATATTCCTCTATGTACATGTATACATACATATACATATGTTGATATATCCATATAGACATTTCTATTTTCCAAACATACGTATATATATATATATATATATATATATATATATATATATATATATATATATATATATATATATGTGGGTGTGTGTGTGTGTGTGTGTGTGTATGTATACACATTCGATTGCACAATCAAGCACATACACATTATTATCCTATTGATAGGGAGCATTCGTGTGATGTATATATACATATTCACATACATGTCGTACATTATTTATTTGATAACACCATCCTTACAAGCAACCCATTCATAAGCATGCATAGGTACATCTACCTATGTACTCTCATGTATGTGTTCCTTCACATGTATGGCCCGTCATCGACATACATATGCATACATATGTACATACATTCCACACATGTTCACCTCATAAATTCAAGCATATTAATATAAGGAAAAACTCATAAGCTCTAAATAGGTAAACATCATCCAAGCATGCATTCAACAGTAATCAATACCCTTACTAATGTAGACACATCATACTAAGGATGACTTACCAATTCCCAACATAATAACTTGACTCAACCATTCTACTATGAGTGTGTGTGTGTAAGCTTAGTTAGGTTACGTTACTGGTTACCTCACCAAGTTCTTCTCCTGAGTGATACTTCCCCTCGCACCTAGAGAATTGAACATATACCTGCATCCAACTAACACATTCCCATGGTAGTCAGTTGTTCAAAAAAATATTCCTTCACATATAATTTCTTCATAGTTAAAACATCCAATTCAATAACCATCCATTTCACATATATGCATTTCACCACATATCATTAAATGAAATAACATTCATTCATAATTCATTGATAACAAAGTTCAAGCACATATATTCTCAATCATAATTCAAAGTACATTCACATATGCAATATTTACCCTAGAGCACAATAATAGTAAATAGGTAATTACACAATTAGGGTGTAACATACTCCCCCCTTGTGAATCATCGTCCTTGATCATTTTTATGTAGCAACATAAAATAATAAAAAAACAACATTATTTTTAAGTACTTTGAAAAACATGCAAAACATGTGGGAACTTTTGTTGTATATCAACATAGTCTTCCCAAGTGGCAAAGACTTCCGCATACTAGTCCCACTGCACTTTGCATTGTAGAACTTCCTTGTTATGTAAGCAAAGCTTACTCATTCTGAGCACCTTGAGAGGCTCGAGTATTACCACTCTGAGGTCTTGTACCTATAAAGCATTACAATCAATCACATGATCTTATCACCTAGTATATACTTCTTTAGTTATGACACATGAAAGACGTTATGCATCCTGGCAAGAGCTGGTGGCAACACAATTTGCTAAGGTACCAAATTCACTTCCTGAAGAATCCCAAATGGTCCTACATATCATGGAGCTAATTTGGATGACTTCCCAAATTTGATAGAACTCTTATGAGCTTTTACCCTCAACAACACCTTGTCACCTACCGCAAAATTTTGGGGCACTCTCTTAGCATTAGCATATCTTTTTTGTCTATCATTAGCTTCAACTAACCTTTGCTTAACAATCCCCACTTGCTCTTCCATTTCAGCCAACATTTTTGGCCCAAGACTCACTCTATCTTCAAGTCTATCCCAACTTATAGGGGCTCGAAACTTTTGACCATATAATGCTCTGAAAGGAGCCATCTTTATTGTGAAATGGTAGGAATTGTTGTAAGAAAATTCCACCAAAGGAAAGTAGTCTCCCCACTTGTATTACTGATCCATGTAATACATTCTAAGTAGCTCTCCCAATACTTGATTTACCCTTTCCATTTGTCCATCCATTTTCAGATGATATGCTGAGATAATATTCAGTTGACTCCCAAGTGCATAAAATAAGGTTTTCCAAAACCTAGAAGTGACTCGTGCATCCCTATTTGAGATTATCTTCTCAAGAATTCCATACACAGTCTAAAAACTTCTTCAAAAATTTCCTTGCTATGATAGGAGCTCCATCATTTAGATTCTCGGGTATAAAATGTGCTACCTTAGTAAGCTTATCCACAACTACAAGAATGACATTGTGCTTATTTCTTGACATAGGAAATCCTTGCACAAAGTCCATACTTATGACTTGTCACTTTCTCTCTGGTATATCATACATGAGTATAACAAACCTGTAGGATGATGATGCTCCGCTTTCACCCTTTGACATTCAAGGCACCTAGCGACAAAGCTAGCAGCATCTCCTTTCATTCCTTTCCAAAAATATAGTGGCTTTACATCTGCCAACTTTTTTGTCACTCCAGGGTGTCCAGAGTACAACTTGCTTCATAAATTTCTTTCTATACCATATTTCTCAACTCTTCTAAGTCAGGTACATACATTCTCCCCTTATACCTAAGTAATCCATTAGGTTCAAAATGAAAACCTTCATACCTAACATCTTGTGGATTTCTTGTGAGTGCTTGCTTAACTTGTGTATACTACTCATGAATCCTCTTAGCATTTTTGCAATACTTGACCTTTAAAGTTGGTTTGAATTGTCACTATCAAGGAAATATGACATCTTTGACTCAAGGCATTGGCAACCTGATTTTCTTTCCCTTTTTAATATAATTTATATTGAATTCATAATCATGCATTAACTCCAACCATCTTCTTTGTATTGCATTTAGATTTGGTTGAGTGAATAGACACTTCAACCCATGATGGTCAGTTTTCATCTCAAAGGGTTTCTCTAACAAGTAATGCCTCCACATTTGCAATGCATGAACCACTATTGCTAACTTCAAATCATGCAATGCATACTTTTTCTCATAAGGTTTCAACTTCCTTGACTCATAAGCAATTACTTTCCCTTATTGCATTAGAAAACATCCTAATCCCTCTCCTGATCTGCATCTGATAATAGTGAAGTCGGCCTCAAGATCTAGTACTTTTAAAATCTATGCAGTAGTCAACTTTTCTTTGAGTAGGTCAAAGGCTACTTGGCACTTCTTTGTCCACTCAAACTTCTTCCCTTTCTTCTGCAAAGAAGTAATCGGAAAGGTTATCTTGGAGAAGTTTGCAACAAACTTTCTATAGTATCCCACCAGACCCATAAAACTTCTTACCTCTGAGACATTCTTGGGCACTGGCCATTCTAGCACTACCTTGATCTTAGCTAGATAAACTGAAATACCTTCTTTTGAGATCACATATCCAAGATAATGTACTATCTTCTAAAGGAAGGTACACTTAGAGAGTTTTCCATACAACTTATGTTCTCTAAGTCATTGTAGAACTATCTCTAAATGCCTACAATGATCCTCCTCATTCCTTGAGTAAATCAAAATATCATCTAGGAAAACCAAGAAAAATTTATCTAGACAATCTCTAAATACGTTATTCATAAGGTTCATAATGTTGTAGGTGCATTCATTAAACCAAAGGGTAGATCATCTCCCCTCCTTTTATTGAATAGATCATCAATGTGTGGCAATGGATATTTTTTCTTTACTGTAGCTTTGTTAAGCATACAATAATCTATGCACAAACGCAAAGTACTATCCTTCTTTTTCACAAATATTAATGGTGCTCCCCAAGGTGATAAACTTGGTCTTATCAACCCTTTAGAAAATAATTCATCTAATTGTGCCTTAAGCTCCATTAGCTCCATGGTTGTCATCCTATAAGGCACCTTGGATATAGGTTCAGATCCTGGAACTATATCTATTGAGAAATAAAATAATCTTTTTGGTGCTAACCCAAGTAATTCATCTGGAAATACATCCAAAAAAATTCTTAGTATAGGATACCTCTCCATAACATTTATGCTTGCAATTTTGGGAAATGTTTTATGGATGCTAAAAGGTTGTATATTTAGAATCTTGTGTATGTATATTTGATATTGTAATGGATTAATTTGTGTTGCGGATATATGTGTGACCTATCTTAGGTCCATGCTAACATATTGTAGCATGCTACATGCTTGGATTATTTTTTGGAGAAGTTTTTTATAACTTGGAGCCGACAATTAGTCTTTTTGGTGAATAAAGATTGCATCTAATCAGGCTGACCTAGTTGATGTTTGGGGATGAATCATATATATATTGGATAGTTTTGAGATCAAGTGGTATGTGAGTGTGTAGATAAGATAAAGTGAAAGCAGTATTGTGTGCGAGATGCAAAGATGAAGTGTGTCAAATTTTTTTACCAAACATTACCAAAACCGAATCAACACTTGTTAGGTGTACTCTTACCAGTTCATTTTGGTTGTGAAGCCACTTCAGTATTGTAATCTTTTTGTAGGCAGTGAGCCTCCTTTTTCTAGACAATGAGTCATATATTGGGCAGTGAGCCTTTTGTATTCAGTTTTGAAACTACTCTATATAATGAGCTAATCCTCACCATGGTTTTTCCCTTATTGGGTTTTCCACCTAAATCTGGTGTTTTATGTGTTATTATTGCTTTTTGTTTATTTGCATTTCATGTTCACACTTAATAATAGAATAATGTGGGTTTGATGTTGATAAGTGTTTAAGGATTGTGATTAAAATTTGTGACAACTAATTCACCCACCCTCTTAGTTGTATTGCGCCTTTCAACAATTGGTATCAAAGCTTGGTTCCTCCGAAGAATCCTAACATCTTGAGGAAGATCCTAAAGATTGAACAGATGGATGATAAAGAAGAACTCTGGGCTGCACTTGAAGATCTTTACAAGGCTGAAAATGAAAGAAAATATTTGAAAGAAAACCTTGATGAGGCAAATGAATGTGTCCGGAAATTCAAAGAGAAATTGAAGAAATTCAAAGATAGACATAGAGAAGTGAGTGAGCAACTAAAAAAAGAGATCATCGGATTGAAAGTGCTAGTGGAAGAAAAGAAGAGAATTGAAGAATGTTTGAATACAATGGTGCAAAGCAAGACCGATGAATGCACTAGGCTTGAGCAAGAAGTGGTGAACCTAAAAGTAGAACTGGAGAAAGCAAAACTCTGTGAAAATAATTTCAAATCTAGCACCAACAAGCTTGATGAGTTTATTGCAGGACATAAACCAAGTAAAGAAAAAGGTGGTTTGGGGAATGAAGTAGGTGAAAGCTCAAAGGATAATCAAAAGACTCAAAATAAAGGGAAGCAAAAAAGAAATCCAAGAAACTTTGCTAGGAGACTGGACCTATCAAACAACCAAATGCTCAAAGGTACCCATCTTTCAATGGTGTTTTCTTTTCATGTAATAAATTCGGTCATAGGGCAATTGAGTGTAGAAGTAAAATGAATCAGTTTTTTGGTTCCTTCTCTGGTCAATGTTTTGCACGCAAGAAATTTGGACATAGAACTACTCAATGCAAATCTCAGGTGAGGATGATTAGTCGGGTGATGATGAATAGGTTTAATGGAGGTATAATGAATCAATAGATTTTGTTGGCTATTGCTATACATGTAAAAAAATTGGGCAAAGAAAATCAATGTTGATCAAGGGTTAATGGAGGTCAAAAAAGTGTTATCTACTATAACTGCAACAAACCGGGACATATTTCAAGAGTTTGCAGAAGTAAAAAGGGAAAGTAGTCTGCTCTGCTAGAGAAGAATGAGCCAGTGAAGAAAATTAACAAGAATGAGGTTAAGCAAGAAATGAAAAAGATATGGAGAATGAAAGAAGAGCTAGAGATGACAAATGTGTATGTGCCCTCATCGAGTGCAGACAATTCCTCCGAGAATTAGACCTACCATGGTCTTAGGGGAAGCATTAACATAAAATTGTACAAACCCCCCTAGATATATGACATGTCAGATGTTGGCACGAGGATCTGTTGTAGAGAATGAGTAGATAGAGGTTATGGAAAAGAAATTGAAAGAAAATGTGTAGACATGTTCATTTGCAGAGCGATTTAGGGTTTCTTAGTGCAGTGAAATAGGGTTTTTATCAGCTTTTTGAAACCAACCGCATTTAATGTGAATTAGGGCAGCACGATGGTGTATAAAGTGAAACTCATAAGTTATTTTTTATCACTTGTACATTTGAAGAGTTTGAAGGATGATTTGGAGTGATCCTGAAGTGATTTGGAGCGATTGTGAGGAAATGTGGAGAAATAATTATAATAAAAGATGAAAGTTTTTGAACTCAACTCTCATCTAGGTTACAAAAAGGGAAAAAGGAGAAGTTTCATTTGAGCAAGAAAGGGTTTGAAGAAGATAAGCACGGCAATGGAATCTGTTGGAAAAGGTTAAAGTGGTGATATTCTTCTGAGGCTGAAGGGTATTGAGTTGGAAGAGTTTGATCATCAAAAGATGAAGGAAATGGAACTAGGGTTGAAGAAAAATGAATTGCAGAATATAAAAACTCTAGTTATGGATTTATGGGGAGAATTTCACTAGTTTGCAAACAAAGAATCTATCTTGTTCCTATTAAGTCAATTCAAGCATGACAACATTATTTTGGACAAACCCTATCTGATCACAAAGGAGGAAATTGAAGCTATTATTGGCTTGTGTAGTGTTGGTGACCTCCTTGGGAAGAAAACAGTGATATACAAATACATGGAGGAACTTACAGTTGGTGTCGACAAAGACCCCCAAGCTTTATTGATAAATACCATCGTCAATCCTACATTAAGTTATGTTGCTTACGACATCTCTTATAAAATCTACTTCAGAAATCATGAAGGTTCAACTTTAGCTATTGCTATATATCTTGCACATATGATGGTGAAGGAAAACAAGCAGTTTGATTTGTGTAGCCTAATAATGGAAATCCTAATTGAGAATGTTAGAATGTCTTTGGTCAAGGGTTATCCTTTCTAGTTTGGGTCTTTGCTCATATTTTTGGTATTTAAATTTCTAAGTTCACTACTAGGAAGAGAGAATATTAAGTGGGAATCTGACATCCCTGTCAGAAAACAAGTTTATAGGTACTTGGATTACATGAAGAATAAAGAAAGTGCATGCAAAATCTATTTCTCGTCCCTGCAAATGAATCTATGCTCTAGTGTGTTAGTATAAAATAAGTTTGAAGAGGGCTCCTCCATTGGTAAGAAAGAGTTGGAAGTTGTTATTGGTGGTTCCCCTCCGGAATCTAAAAGGAGAAAAATTATCACAAGAGATGTCATCACTATCTCAGAAGAAAAGAAGAATGAAGAAGAATATCTACCTCAATTTGATCCTAAGGTCATTTGGATGATGTTAGATATAGGTGATATGAAGAAGGTTGGTGAAATGTGGTGTGCCTTCTCTCTGATCAAGAGACTTAAAATTGATGATGTGTTGATTGATTATTTGCTCAAAAAAGCTATTACAATTTCAGATGTGTCTAACTCATTACCGAATGATCTAGTAGAAGTTATTGAAGAAAGAATTTATATCTAGAAGGACCTGAAGGACATAAGTTTGAAGCTATGATTGAGAGAAGATGCACCAAAGCCAAACAAATGTTATCCAAACACATTGATGAGACAAGAGAATATGTTAAGGAAATATCTTACATCTATCAGTATTGTCTCTGGTGGCCTATAGTTGTTGATAATTTTAGAAGCAAAATTGAAGCTATTGAATTTGAGATAAATAATATTGGAAAGAGTTTTGATTTCTTAAAAAAAAAAATGGAAAATAGAGAATAAGATCCAGTGAATTGAAATTAGAGTCGTTGATTGCTCAGAGACAGAGGGAAGACTTAGTTAAAACTTTTTAGTTCGTTAAAGAAATTGTTTAGGTCCAGTTGGATCATCTCTCTGAAATCCTTTCTGATGTAGAATATTGTGAATGACAATGTCTATCTTTAGACTAGACATCCTCATTTATGTTGTTGTCTCTATTGGATAGTATGAGTGCAAGAATGGGTTCGGTAGTGTTTTCTTCGAAGAGGATTCTTCCAACCATAAGAGAAAGGTACAAGAAAAATTTTCATGTAAAAAGCATTATTTTCACTTGAATGTTCAAAATGGGGAGTTAGAATTCCTTTGTATATACATTGTCACCACGTACATACGTTTACATCCTATTTTTGGTTGCCCTTTGTCCTTGATATCAAAGGGGGAGAGAATACTGGTGATAAGGGGGAAAATCTTGTGTTGTAGGAATTTTTTGCAAATTTTGGCACATGTTGCCATCAATGACAAAGGGGGAGATTGTTGGAAGAATAAAGAAGAACATCTATTTGTGCAAACTTTGTGTTGTCATTGATGTCACCATGTTGTTTTGGTTGTTAGTTTGATCCAGTACTCTAAACCCCGGTACTCTAAACCAATTCACATCCTCCAGTATTTTGGTCTGCATATACAGTACAAATAAGATCTATCACTATGGTTTATACATGGTGTTCACTACATATATCTACATCTATGTTCTTGATTGCATATGGTGCTTATCTTTATATCTGATCTGTAATTAAAGGGCTACAAATAATCTTCACTTTACTCTCAACTACAGATTTCATCCTGATCCAATAGAATTGTGTGGTTACAAATCTTAACCGTTGAAATTATAAAAACTAGCATTCACTTGTTCTTTATCCAAATAAATGAAACATAAACTAATCACTTAAATTTCGTAATTAGAAAAACTCAATGAACCAAAATACTGACAAGAATGATAAACAAAAGAGAAGAATAAAGAGATCACACTTGATAACAAAGTTCACTCAATTTGAGCTACGTCTTCGGACCCACTTCTCAATGTTGGACCACTTTATTAATGATGCTAAGCTTTAACATGCTTTTTTACATCATCCAAGCTTTAAAATCCTACACAAAATTCCTCACAATCTCTCTCACTATTACAATTTTTGGTGTATAATTTCACCTTGTAATTCTTCTCCAAAATTTCCACCTTTCTTCACAAAAAGCATAAAAAACTCTATCACATCACTCTGATTCCAAAACTCACACACATACACCCCCTTTTATACATAAAAATAAGCCTAATAAGACTTAACCGCCAAAACAATAAAATAACCCCCTTTTACAAAGAATACAATTCATTTACAACCCCTTTTCTAACCCCTTTGGCATTATTCATGCTTTTGGGTTGGTTGTTTCTTAACCACTAGGGTGTTTGTTTAAGCAAAAAAAAGTCTTTTTGTTAGAAATCGGGCTTTAGACAGTGTTTAAATAAAGCACAGCCATCATACTTTCCAAACACCACTAATGGCATGTCGATAGCCACTAATTTTGGTAGGCGGCCGGTGGCGGGTTCAAACCCCACCATTTGTGTTTTTATAACCATATTTCAACGTTTTACACAACAAAAACAACTCATCACCCTATATAAGTAAATTCGTTTTCGTGGGCGCAACAACAATAGGAGGTGACTTGCAAGGTGTAGGGACCCCAACCAATTTTTTTTTGGAAAATTCAACCACAAGCCGAAGGAGTGCACCGACGGGGTGATACGTGGTGCCACTTGATTGGGCCACGTGTCACATTTCTATTCACTATCAATTCACCTGCCACCCAAGCATGTATGAAATGACACGTCAATACTGATAAAGACACCTACCCGCTAACTAGACTACTAACTGGGTGTAAGGCTACCACATGTCGCTCGCTAATTGGTGTATGACTGCCATGTGTCACTCACCAATTGTTCCACATCATCGTCTGTATGGTACTGTCTGCCTAGTCAACTTGCTGACATCATCACCTATATTGTCTAGTCAACTAAGTCAACTAAGAACTTTGACTGCATGTATCTTGCGTGTACAAGCTTTGTTTTTGACAAAATGAACATCGTTGGAAACATACCTATGAGCTCTTCAATTGGATGTCATTTTTGAGAAATTCTGAGATGATCATTTTTTTCACCTTTTTTTAGCCACCTGATTCGCTTGTTTGACCAGACCTTTGACTACACATAACTTCTTCATACGGTCTCCTTTTGAGCCCGTTCAAGTTGCATCAGGACCATGTTAGTGAGCTCTTCAATCTAAGACTACTTTTGTCTAATTTTGAGACCACAAAATTTTGAGGTCTTCTAGATCCACCTGGATCAATATAAGAGGTTATCAGTATCACAATGTTGATTGGAATAGTGTTGACTGGTTGGATCGGAGATTGGTGTTGGCATTTTGGTCTATAATCCTCCGTGATTGATTATTTTTGCTTACAGTTTTGGGAAATGGTTTATGGATGTTGAAAGGTTATATGTTCAAAATCTTGTGTACTCATGTCATGGTGAGTTGGCATTATTCTATTGATTGCATTTTGTTATCCCAAGCCGACCTAATGTATAGTTGATATTGTAATGGATGAATTTGTGTTGTGGATATATGTGTGACCTATCTTAGGTCCATGCCAACATATTGTAGCGTGCTACACACTTGGATGATTTTTTGGAGAAGTTTTGTACTAACTTGGAGCCGACAATTAGTCTTTTTGGTGAATAAAGATTGCATCTAATCAGGCCGACCTAGTTGATGTTTGTGGATGAATCATATATATATTAGATAGTTTTAAGATCGAGTGGTATGTGAGTGTGTAGATAAGATAAAGTGAAATCAGTATTTTGCACGAGATGCAAAGATGAAGTGTGTCAAGTCTGTTTATTGAACATTACCGAAACTGAATCAACACTTATTAGGTGTACTCTTACCAATTCATTTTAGCTATGAAGCCACTTCAATAAATTGTAATATTTTTGTAGGCAATGAGTCCTATCTTGGGCAATGAGCCTTTTGTATTCAGTTTTGAAACTACTCTATATAGTGAGCTAATCCTCACTGTGGTTTTTCCCTTATTGGGTTTTCCACGTAAATCTGGTGTTTTCTATGTTATTATTGCTTTTTGTTATTTGCATTTCATGTTCACACTTAATAATAGAATAAAGTGGATTTGGTGTTGATAAGTATTTAAGGATTCTGATTAAAATTTTTGACAATTTATTCACCCACCTCTTAGTTGTCTTGCGCCTTTGAACACATAACACATTGACACTGGTCAATATTTTATGTGGAAAACCCAGAATGGGAAAAACCACAGTGAGGATTAGCTCACAATATACTATAACTGGTTATAAGATATTATAGGGCTCACTGTCAGGACTCACTATTCTTAAAAGGCTCACAACTTGAGTACAAAATATGGATTCATTCCAAATTATAAAAGATTTGGCTCACTGCCAAGAATGAACTGTAGAAGTGCACCTGTTGAAAGCGGTTCCGGTTAAGCTCTAGATTTTTGCTTTGGTTGTCGGTATATAAAACACTATCAATAGCTTTGCATTATTACCCTTGTCACACATAGCTTGCATATCACCTTCACACACCTTTCATATCTTTGGCCATCATAGATATATGCATACATAACTTCTGCTATCAATTAGGTCGGCCTAATTAAGGGAATACTTAAAATACAAAAGATCTTGTTGGCTTGGTACAAAATTTCTTTTGAAATACAAAACAAAACGTATTATCCAAAAGTTAGGTCAGCTTGGACCTAAAGAAAAACACATACATAAGATATACCTTGTCGACCAAAAGAATACTGAAGTCTTGTCATTAGGGTAGACCAATCGGATCACAAAGATACGTTGAAAACACATGTATACCTATAGCTGACACACTTGATCAACATATCAAAGACTCATTGAATTTCCTCTTACTGTGAAGATTTCATTTTGGATCAAGATACAAATTTCATAGATAGTTACCAACCAATGTTGGCATCAATGACAACCAAAATGGAGGGTACCTTCTTCATTCTTCCAACAACAATCTCTTCCCAAATGTATCATTTATCAAATATAATTTTCTTCCAAAATTGGCTATTTTCTTGCAAATTTCAACCTCTTCAAAAGTTGTGATCCTTGGACCGTAGCCATTTTTCTTGTCCTTTGTTAAACTAAGAGAGGGGTAAAAATTTATTCAATCCAAAAAAGAGCAATATAGAGCAAGGGCATTACACATCCCTATCTATCTCCACTAATTGGTCCAACTTTTGTGAAAAATATGGGCGTAATGGACTCCTTTCCATAATATTTCAATTTTGCAAATGATTAGAAGCCCATTTAGCCAAAAAATCCGCAACCACATTCCATTCTTGAGGAATATGAAAAAAAGAAACAAAATCAAAGGAAGCACACAAATTAAGAATATGTTTTATAATAAAAACCAAATTCCAACTGACATCCTCTAATTGTTGCCTCTTTAGAAAAGTCACTACCACCTAAGAATTAGATTCAAAAATGATCTGTCTCCACCCAAGAGCACAACCACGATCCATGGCACATAAAATGGAAACAGCCTCCATCACATTATTAGTATACCAACCCTTATAAACAGAAAATATAAACTCAATAGTCCCAGAACTAGTCCGCCCAACACCATCGATACTAGAATGGCCAAGATTTCCATGAGAAGAACCATTTGTGTTGATTTTCAACACACCCTGAGGAGGAGGGCACCAATGCCCCTCCCTATTTATCTTCTGAAGGGGATGACAACATCTGCTTCTCATGATCTGACTAGCACTCTAAGCAACACCCCTCTGAAGAGGAAGATTGAGATGAGTGCAACAGGAAACCTCTCTTGGATCTACAACCTTAGCCAAGTCACACTTAGCCACAATAGTTTCTCCCAAAGAATGAAGAATCTTCCACCACAAATGTTGGACAACCAACTTCACATCTTGAAAATTCCTTTAATTCCTCTCCAGCTAGATATGCCAGATAATAAAAGTCATCCCCAGAGCCCAAGTAGTTTGAAGAAAAGAGGTCTTAATAGGGGCCTTCCCCCACCAAACAAAGAACTCCACCAAAGAAGAGACATGCCAACAATCCTGGTTCCACATAGCTCACCAAAGGTGCCAAAGCTTCCTAGAAAAGGAACATTGGAAGAAGAGATGAGAGACACTCTCTTCACTTTTACAACACAAAATACACATCGAGGGACCCTAGAACCCTCTCTTACACAATTTATTCCAATTAAGACACCGGTTTTAGACCACTAGCCACATAAAAAAATTGCACTTGGGCCAAGAAAATTTATTCCACTCTTACTTCCACTAAGGAACCTCAATGTCCCAAAACACCTGCCTAACCAACTCACCATAACCTACTGAAAAATAGTACTTACCAAATAGATCAATGTTACTCCAAGCTAGGACATGTCTTTCCCCACCATGGAATTGCATTCACGTGATGTAAGAATATGATCCAACTTTTGACTATCCCCCTCTGACCCTCCTAGCGGCCAATCTGAGCAGTGCTTCCATCTAAGGCTAGCAGCCAGTCCAATATTTTGAACAGACTTATAATGCTCAACCGTAATCCAACTTGCAGCAGTAAAATGATCACAAAGAGAATAGAGGTGAGGGTAAGCAGAAAGAATAGGAGGATGGCCATCCCAAGAATCCCACCAAAAAAGCCCCTTCTTAACCAACTAAGCCCCTGATTTGAGGGTATTCCAAATCATAGATCCCCTTCCTTCTAAAGGGGAATGAGGAACACCAAAAGTTTTAACATCCTTAAGATACGTGTGGGTAAGAATACAAGCCCAAAGTTGATGTTGACTAGTACACCAACGCCAATATAACTTGGTTTCCAAAGCTTTCCCATTCAAAAACAACATAATGCAATCTAAGGCTCCCCTCTTTCTACAGCCTGCACACCGTATCCCACTTATCAAGACTCCACTTAGCTAACTACAAGTTACCACTCCAAAGAAAGTGTTGCAAGAAACATCAAATTCCCTCTGGAAGTATAAAGGAGTCGCCTAAACAAAACACTTATAAATAGGGAGAGCCTGGATAACAAACTTCAAAAGAGTCACTATTGCATCAATAGAAAGCCAATGCTGAGTCCAATGATTGACTTTACTACACAAGTTATCAAACAAATTTTTCCAAGAAGACCTGGTTTTCCTACCAATAGCAAGTGGTATTCCCATATAGACAAAGGGAAGAGACCCAATCTAAAACCTCAAAATATTAGCAATCCACCATTTTTCTTGTCCTTTGTTGCAACTTACTTGTCTTTTGAAATTTAAAATTGTAATGATCTCTCCTTTCAAGAAGGTGGCTCCACACTCAAAAAAGACTATGATTTGTTTCCTTTAAATCTTTTTCTTAACAACTTATAGAAATTATCAACTTTAAACTTGTAATTTATGCCACGATGTACCTTCTAAATTATATGGAAACTATTATCTTCAACAATTTGCAATATATAAATCAAATAATTTCCATTTGAAGCTTCAATATTTTACCTATTATATTTTTCAGCACACCTTTGTGTTCAAGGTGAATGTGTGATAGGTGGTAGCCACTAGTGCAAATACAAGTGAACAAACCAAAAAATATTATATTGGTGGTAGTGGCTAGATTGGTAGCTTTTTTTTTCTATAGCAACTTTAAAAACCTATAATTTTGGGGTCCTTTTGTATGATGATACACAAAAAAGTATAACTTTTCCTTAAAATCACACAAATCATATATATATATATATATATATATATATGTAGCTACAATCTCAAGTAAGATATTTATTCCTTGACCACTTCTTTACCTTTGGCAAAGTCTTAATTTTTTTCTAATAATTTTTTAAAATAATTTATTATCTCTTTATGGTTTCTTAATTTATGTTTAATCTATAGTGTACTTAATGGTCTCTACAACCACAACAATTTCTTCTTTGATGTTTTCTTTCACAAAAAATAGTGGTCTAATTTAACTTCTTTATGGAAGCCTTTAATATATGTTGTTCCTTGGTGAAATTAACTTTTGTTAATCATTATTCCCTGATGATTTCACTGTATTTTCTACTTCAACATGTGGCGAAAAATTTTTCAAATATTGTGGCCTCCTTTCTTTCACAATCACTTTTTAACAACTTCAATTTCTACCTTTGCAGTGATTACTTCAGTCTTGGGTGGCTTGACTAAATGTTGTGGCCAACATTAATGGCGACTTATGATTAATCTTCTTCTATAACTCTTTGAATTTTGGTGGTTGAATAAACTACATTGATTTTCCTTCAAATACTACAACAACTTCAACTTCTCTAAATTAGTGAAAGTAGATTCCTTTAGGACTACAAATTCCATCACAAAAAATAAGTGGAAAATTCGATAGATTTGAAATAGATCTTCTCGCTTCATTTTGTCTTGTTCTAATCTCCATTTTACCAGTGACTCACTTTGAACACCTAAGACAAAATTGTGATCCTGTGATGCCTCACTTCCTTCTTCACTAATAGAATTTCAAACTGTTTGGATCCTTCATGAATTCTATTGTATCTTAGAATATTCATGCAACTTCCACACAATTATCTTGTCAATATTTCTCTCTATAAACACCATTAATCCATCCTAATAACTGGATCTAATACCAATTATTTAACTTGGAGAGCATACATTGATTTCATTAAGTTAATCAAATAGATAGATCCAAAGATCCTTAAATAAGTATCATGCTTGGAAAGATGTTTCTCTTACATAAGCCATGACTTTACATGTTATGAATTTACATACCAAATATTTTGGATTGGGTGTGATTAAATACTATTTATATTTTTAACAATAGGAATATTCCCCAAACTTTGTGGGGGCATTATTTAAATTTTAAATGTGTTTATTTGTAATAAAATCATCTTTGTATGGTTGTCATTTTTTGAATGTAGAGTCCTAGTAGAAATAAAAACCATCATGAATATGTAGGAGCATGATGGATAAAATATAGAAGTAGTATAGCTAATGTACAAAAATTCTTAGGAAATCAATAGAACTTCTAGAATAAATAAGCTTGTTAAAATGTTAGAAGAGTTAATCAATAGATAGTTAGCTAAGGAGTTAGCAAAGGAGTTTCTTAATGAGCTAAAAAGATAGAAATTTGAGAATAAAGGATTTTAATTTATTTTTGAGAAATATAAATACAATATTGGCTATGGATTTTGGTTTTTATTAAGTCCATGTTTAAACACTTGAATGTAGTAGTTGGTAGTTCAATTTTATTCCTCTACAGGAGCAGTGATCCACTTACCTATGGGAAGGAAGGTGACATAGTCTATTATTTCATAGTTTATTTTAATATATGGTTTTCCTTCCAATACATAACTTCAGTATTATATCTTTTGATTTCAGAGTTTCATATGTCTATGAAATTCAAGTGTTTATAACTTAGTCTACTCAATGTTATGATATGGGACTTGCAAGTGAGCTTCCATATTTTAGAAGACCATTTGAATTGTTTTTATATTCTAGAGTGATCCCACAATACTGGTTTACAATTTTTGGCCAAACCAGTTGGACACTGAACTAATTTTTTCTAACTAAATCTTCACTTTTGGGCACCTATATCGGCTAAACCGTGAAGACTTTGAAGATGATGAAAACTAGTGATTTGTGCAAATTTTTCTCTAAATTCTAAATATATTTTTTTCAAAATTTTTGGAATCAAATTGCACTTCTTTTTCCATCTCCTTCGAAAACTAGTTTTTTTCAATAAACACCATTTTTAAGGAGTGACGCTCACCGTATAACACAACCTTTTTTCCATGAAGGATAAAATTCTATTTTTTTCAAATTTAGATTTGTAACTACGATATCTAGTGCTTCTAATTGGTTTCATAGTGTTTTATTGAATGTTTTTTCCTTAATCAACTTTTGAAGTCAAACCAATTATAATTCAGACATAGGTAGACCGTATAACACATAACTTTTTTTATATACATATCGAAATTCCTTTTTTTTGTTGGATCAAGGACTTCAATATTTAGAGCACTCATATTTTTCAATTTTTTGTTTTGATAATCTTCTATTTTTCCACATGTGCAGAACAAAGAGCTTGATTGGTGAAAAACCTACCTTCAAGAGAAATAAAAAATAAATATTATAATAAAATTAAATTTATTTAAAATTATACTTTTTGGGAAGCTTATATTAAGGACTGCATACTTAAAAGAATAAATTTTAAATGAATTCATTTGATCCCCGAAAAGGTAAATCAAAATTGGTTTTTTGTCAGCATTTTGATAGGTGTAAAGGAGACTCTATTATAGGTATGGTTTAAAACTAGTGGGGTTCTATCCAAGGGGGTTTGATCTAAGGTGGTTTGATCAAACCCTCTTCAATTGGAATGTTTTAAATGGAACTTTTTAAGGCTTAAATCACTATATTTTCTTAAAATATGTGATTTCAGCAAAAATCAAAATCTCCCAGAATTGTAAATCAGCTTTGTGGGATCACCCTCTATATAGTGAGATTATTTTTTCAAATACATTAAATTATTCAAAAAATAGTTTCAACTAAAACAAGATTTACTTTGATATAACTAGTATAGATTTATGTAGAACGCAACAACTTTCAAGTTTGAGTCTGTTGCAATTCTTATAGTTATTTTTACTCTAGTTAATTGAGCACAAGAGTTTCAATTCATATATTTAATTTTAGTTTCAAAAATTTTAATTAAATATTTGTGTGTAATTTTAATTCCTAGGTTAGAAGAAATGTTATTTTAGTTCTCAACTAACAACCTTCAAATACCACCCTAATTTGAAAAAAGATAAATTATCTAATTTAAAGTGGAGGTATACAATGAACCTCATCAATAATCATAATAACATTAGATTAATTAGATGATGGTTGTGGAAGTGATAATTTAAAAATAGATTCCCAAACTAGGAAATGAAACATAATTATTAACAATACTTAATTCAAGGAACAATGAAGATGAATAAAAGATAATTAGCTAAATCTAACCAGTGATTACAAACCAATCCTCGCCATCTATATTCTCCTCAAAATAAGAATAATCTAGTAAATTAGTTGTGGGTTAAATCTATAGATGTGGATGTCTTATAGACTATGAATTTGATCTAGGATATTGCACACTTTTTTCTCTTAATTTGCTAGATTCTATTTCTTTCTTTGATCATCAAGGATTGGTGGTATTTAAATTATCTTAGGAAGGCTATTTGATTTCTAAGGTCAATTTATCCTAGGTTAACCCCATAGAAAGATTTACTTTACGATTAAAGTGATGATTAAAGACAACAATTCTTAAAAATGCAAGTGTTCTAGAATGATAATGCAAGCTTAAATTCCTTTTAGTCCTTTAATTGAAGTGTTCCTAGAATGATATACACGTGATTTACTCAACGAATGTTTGATTTTCCCTTAATGTTAAATGAATATATTTAAATATAAGAAAACCGTGGTAAATCACATCAAATGTGTACTAGGTTAGCTTATAGTAGCAAAGAAATGGCCAAGAGTTCTACCAAAATTTCAATTTCAATTTCAAACTTTTGCATGTCAAATTAGAAATCACAGGATTGATCTTGTTCTTGTAGGATTAACCTAGGGCAATAAAATAGTAATATGCTCCAAGCAATGAATTTTCAAGCATGGAGGATGGAATTAATATAAATTGTATAGAAAAACATGTAGAAATGAATGGGATAAGGTAAAATATTTAAGTGTGCGTGTAAATAAAAATAGGAAACATAAAAAAAATAAGCCTAATTTCACAAAAAAAAAATTACAAATATATAATTACATTAAGGAGGTCTCTCTCAAATAAACCCATTGGGACTCAATCCTAGTCACTTTATACATTAGGCCTCATTTTTCATCACACATATTGATTTTAAAAATATTTAAATGGGTCTCCCTTGGTCAAATTTTCCTAAATGTTGTTCCTTTTCATCCCCCATGTTCTTATTAGATGTTGGAAGTGACGAGGGTGCAACCTGAGACACAGAAATTTACGCACAAAACTAGAGAATAATTTTATTATTCAAAAAAATTAACTTCTTACATGTAGAGGATCACAAATCCTCAAGCTCTGCAATACATGCAAGCTATAGAAAATTACGGTCACTACAGAATTCCCCCTTCATAGCATGCAAACTCTTTTTCCCCCAAAAAGCTACCAAAAATCAGAAAATCTCACCCCCCCCCATAAATACCTCTTTTTCCATCTTGGAGCCAAACAACATTTGAATTATCATATTTTTCATGGTTTGGTGCCACAAATTATACTTTGAAATTCAAAATTTAAAACATCATTTGAAAATTAGCACATTTTGAAAGTGTACCAACTTCTGAGAGTCATAACTTTTGATCCGGGACTCCATTTTTCAAACCATTTGAACCGTCGAAAAAGTCTCAAAGTTAAGAACATGTTTTAAATCCACTACGGTGATTTTGGAAAGATTTTGGGCTGTTTCGGGGCCATTTAGTGTCTCAAACCTGATATGGAAGGTTTTTAGGTGCATTTCTGGGAGACTGAAACTGTAATATCTTTCAAAACGGGAATGCTCTCGGCCTAATTCTTTCGCCAATCTTCTTATTTTTCTATTTTGAATCCTCCCATATAATTTTTGTCCCTAAACGCCTTCAAATTCCAATACTTGCTAAAAATAGCAGTTGACCAAAAAAAGTAGAAAAGCAAAACTGAAAGTGGGGAATTACATTATGACGAAAAGGGTATCCAGAAATGCAAACACATCTACAAAAATCTAACCAAGGGAAACATAAATGAAAAACATTTTTTTAGGTGATGCAAGATTGCCCTTACCATTAGATGCTCCTACATCAAGAAGTTAAAAAGTCCCAATAAATTCTAAGGCTTAGGAGTGTTTTAATTATTTCTATTAATTTTGTAGAGTTGCAAAGTTCTTGTGGACTACTAGACATCTTCTATTTTTCTAACTTCCTATCTTGATCATTGGTCTTGTATATAAAATCTCTATAAAGTTTATCAGGCCCTTTCAGTCTTTTATTT